>PISW01013433.1:0-26302 GCA_004023785.1 Mungos mungo
GTCCCTCACTCATCCCCGCTCTCCTTCCCCCTTCCTCTCCCCATGGTCCCCTGCCAGGCCTGTCCTGTTAGACCTATGAATGCAAACATATGGTATCTATCCTTCTCTGCCTGACTTATCTCGCTTAGCATGACACCCTCAAGGTCCATCCACTTTCCTACAAATGGCCATATATCATTCTTTCTCATTGCCATATAGTCCATCAACTGATGAATGGATCAAGAAGATGTGGTATATATATACAATGGAAAAATACTGATTTAAAGGGATATATGCACCCCGATGTTTACAGCAGCACTATCAACAACAGCCAAACTATGGAAAGAGCCCAAATGTCCATCAATTGATGAATGGGTAAAGATGGGATATATATTCACAATGGAATATTACTCAGCAATCAAAAAGAATAAAATCTTGCCATGACATGGATGGAGCTAGAGTGTATTATGCTAAGTGAAATAAGTCAAAGACAGACAGATACCATATGATTTCACACACATGTGGAATTTAAGAAGCAAAACAGATGAACATGGCGGGGGAGAAAGAGAGAAGCAAACCATAAAATAGACTCTTAACTGTAAGAGAACAAACTGAGGGTTGCTGGAGGAGGGGTGGGGGGGATGGGTAAATGGGAAATGGGCATTAAGGAGGGCACTTGTGATGCACACTGGGTGTTGTATATAAGTGACGAATCACTAGATTCTGCTCCTGAAACTAATATTACACTATATATTAACTAGCTGGAATTTTAAAAAACTAAAATTATAGTCTATAATTTTATGTGCCTTGTATGTGTGGAGTGTTTACATTAAAAAAATTCTTCAATTAATTCTGTAAATTTTGGGATACCACATACTTACATAAAAGAGTATAAAACCAACCATTTTATGACATTCTTTTTCTTCTAGCTTTTTGCCACATTCAGAGAATCTGGTTCAAGCAGATATTTATGTTTCATTTATTTAAAAAATTTTAATTTTAGTAACAGACCCGTTTAAGTTATAACCATTCATCTAAATAGAAAAACATTATTTGGCAATAATAATGGAAATAAGTTACAATATGTATTAACCTATTGAGTTTTATACCTCTGACTTTTAAAATCTTGAAATCTCTCATTTAATATTCTCATAAGAATATGAATAATATGTAATATATACATGCAAGTTTATACATGAAATAGCTAAAATAAGTGATGACACACATCAGTGAAGAGCATTAAGCACATTACTCTCTCAACACTGCACTTCTAAATGCTACGTGCTGGTATTTTAAATATCCTTTACCAAAATCCACTGACCACTACTGACTCTCTAATGTAAAGAGAATACTTGTTCCAATCACTTATTTATATTCTATTTATTATTTTAACTAGTGGCACTTTCTTTAGGATATTATCATAGAAAAGTTAAGAACTTAGGGTCTAGGGCCAGAGAAAACTTTTCAATATGGCAGCCTGAGTTGTTCAGTGAAATTAGACTGAAATCAAGAATATGCATATAAAATGGAATTCCTTTATTTCAGAAATCCTATTGGCCTGTCACACATAATTGAAGCTCTTGTGCTTCAGTGACCAAACCCCAGAGACTGGCCAGAGAAAATAAAGTTCAACCTAATTACAGCTGACCCCTGAACAACACAGGGGCTAGTGGCACCAAACCCAACCGCCCATAGAAAAAGCAAGGGTAACTTTTGACTCCCCAAAACTTAATGACTAATAACCTATTGTTGACTGGAAGCCTTACTGATAACAAAGTCAATTAACACATATTTTGTATGTTATATGTATTGTATACTCTATACTTAAAGTAAGCTAGAAAAAATAAATGTAACTAAGAAACTCATAAGGAAAAGAACATACATTTACACTACTGTAAAAAATCCACACAATAATGGTATCGTGTAGTTCAAACCCACATTGATCAAGAATCAACTATACTAATCAAAGACATAATAAGATTTATTTTTTCAAAATTTTTTTTCTGACGAAACTCACAAAGATTGTTTTTAAATATTAATCAGTTTTGATGAAGATATGGTTAAACAGGTATTTCTTAAACACTACTGGAAGGACTGTTAGTTTGTGCAACCTATCTGGAAAACTTCTCAGCAATAAGTATCAAGAGCAGATGTCTTTTACCTTATGTCTTTAATATGTAATATACTGTATAACTTTCTGAATTCCAACAATGAGCGCAAATTACATTTATCATCAGAGGATGAGATTTTTTTCAAAGTGATAACAACCACAAAAGTAAAAAGCTTCAAGGAGGAAAAACTGGAGGTGTATCTTGAAGATTAATTAATATTAATAAGAGTAACTATCATTAATTGAGAAGAAGGCACGCAGGACGGTTTCCTACAAGACAGCAGCCTTACAGTGTCAGTCCTCTCCTTTCTCTACTTGCCTTCTGTGTGCAACAATCCTGCCTACTCTCTCCTAGAAATTCCCTATTCCTCAGCCCCCAGGACATGCATACTCTTGGTTCCCCTTATTCATTTTTGACCCATTCTTTTGACCTTCTTTTACATGTGCCTCTTTTATTTTTAATTTTTTTTATGTCTTTTATTTTATTTTTGAGAGACAGAGAGAGACAGCACAAGCAAGGGAGGGTCAGAGAGAGAGGGAGACACAGAATCCGAAGAAGGCTCCAGGCTCTGAGCTAGCTGTCAGCACAGAGCCCGATGCAGGGCTCGAACCCACGAACTGTGAGATCATGACCTGAGTTGAAGTCAGACACTTAACCAACTGAACCACCCAGGCGCCCCTACAGGTGCCTCTTAAATGTTAAAGTTTCTTGAGGCTTTACTGTCAATCCACATTTTATCTTAACTGAGACACTATCTAAGGACAAATTCACCTATTCTTATGTGGTTTATATGCTAATCTTCTAAATCTGTATTTTGAGACCAGATCTGTCTGTTCTTTGAATTACACACTCCTATCAATCACAACTTTTGCACAGATATCTCATGTACACCTCAAAATCAACATATTCAATGATCTAATCCCTTTAATCCAGCTTTTTAAAAAAAATGTTATTTATTGATTTTTAAAGAGAGAGAAAGAGCATAAGCAGGGAAAGGGCAGAAACAGAGAGGGAGAGAGAGAATCCCAACCAGGCTCCATGCTGTCAGCAGAGAGCCCCATGCAGGACTCAAACTCACAAACTATGAGATCGTGACCTAAGCTGAAGTCGTGTAAGACGCTTAACTGACTGAGCCACCCAGGTGTCCCTCTAATCTAACTCTTAAATCTACTCTTCCTCAGCGGGTAAAAACTCAACCCATTTATCCCAAGACTCAAACCCCTGTGTCATCTTTAACTTTCCTCCTCAGTTCAGTTACTAGATCTCATCCAAGTATCTATAAAACATTACTAAATTTATCACCTTTCTAGTCTTACTACTATCACCCTAATCCATGGTCCCCTTTACCTCCTAACGGGGCTACTGCAACAGTCTTTTAACTGCTCTCCCTTTTCTAGACTTTTCCTTTAGTCCATTCTGCACACGCTAATATGACCCTTTAACTAAACTGTTTAAAGCCTTTCAAAGATATAGATGACTTAATATCTTCAGGAAAAAAGTCTAAGCTTCTAAGAAGACTTCATCTCAAGAAGAGTCCCAGTTTGAGTTCTAACAACATCAATCTACAAACCAGATGTTCTTTCCCTTCCTCTCTTCTGCTCTTGTTGATCCTTCCATTTGGAATCACAATCCCATCCCTTTCTTTATCTGGCCAATTCCAACCAGTATATTTATATTGTTAACGTGTCACCTCCTCTTTGTTCATATGGCCTGCCCTCCAAGACTTGGTCAGTTTTTCTCAGATCATATTATGCAATCTTCTGTCATAGAACAAAAACAATACAATTCTCTGTTTAGAGCAATATTTATCCCATTTAACTATGTGCTCCTTTAGTCCAAGTGCCAAGTCTTATTCATCTTCGAATCTCTAATACCTATCACATTGTTTAGTACAGAGTGGTACTCAACAAATATTTATTTTTGTTATTGATCAGTAAAAACAGATGACTTTATGCAACTAACTGTAGTTATCAGCTTGCTTAATTTTATTTAGGAAGATATAACTTTAACAAAATTATACTGAAATTATGTATCTTTTTAATCCATTGTAAGTTTCTTGGAAAGTAGAAATCGTTTTATAGCTATCTATATGTATATGTATTATACTCTAATGTTTACTAAAACTAGGGAAATGCAGAAAGAGTTATCAATCATTTTGGTTTTAGACTTTTCTAGCTATACATCCAAGGACTTTTCTAGCTATACTCCAAGGAATTGTGGGTCTTCTACAGACTACTAACTCACTAACTGCTCAACTTAAGTCCCACAAAGAAGAATCAGACCAAAGACATTATAGTATTTGTTAATGTACCTGGATTTTCTGCCACATTATACACTATAAGTCTATATCTATAATTACTAAAAATGTAGTAATATTTATAATCTTCTCATCAAATAATATATATTCATTTGAAAAATAATTAATTACAATGTAGAAAGTTTCATCATACATCATCCCAAGTCCAGCATTTTTCATTAGCAGTGATGCCAGTTTCTCTGTAATATTCTTCTAAAGGGGGTTCCAGAAGAATCACATCAAATTTAGGTGTCAGTTCTCTGATGTCAAAGGCTTCTATATCTGCTTGTAAGTACCTATTTGATTAAGGCATAAAAAGTAACTAAGAGATTTTCAAATACCTTACAGATGATAATGAAAGGAATTTCATAATATTACTAAACACTATTTACAAAGTAATCACACTAATTACTGAATACCTTTTTATGCAGGACTATCTTTCTTCAGTATAGACAGTAAACCATGTAGCAACATTCTTCCCTATGAGATGGATATAATCACACTATAAGCTAACAGCATATTCCCCCATGTACATCCAGAATGTTCTTCTCACATTTTCACAGGGAAAACTCATACTACTATGAGAGTAAGTCTCTGAGCAACATTCCATCATCATTTGAATTCTCTAAGGAATATCACATTCTTTCTTTCTTAATTTAGAAAAACTATTTGTAAGCTTTAAAATCCTCCCTCTAAAACACTGCTTCTAAAGACAGATGTAATTTTCTTTTATTACTTTATTAGTAAAATTATTTATATTAATAGTCTTTTATGGCTAACTACTACAAGTTACAACTAGTCATTACTGAAAAGTTATTTCCACATAGTATGAAAGTAATTTAAATATAAAATACTTTAAATATAAGACTATTTTTAAATTAGATTAATATTAGAGTCTGCTAATATTTTTCTTCACACTCAGACTTCTCTGTGGTTCTTCATCACTAATAGTATACATTTTAGCAAACTGTTAAATGTATTAAATGTTCAAAGTAAGCTAAATGTGAATTAGGCAGATTCTCCAGTTTCAAAGACTTTTTACACATTTCTGAGGAAAACGTTCTGGTTAGCAAAGGTTAACATGAATTTTCATATTTCGAAATGCTAAGAATAGTATCCCTGAATGCTGAGTTATAATTAATTTTTATTTTCTTCTTTTCCTTCATCTAAGTTTTCTAAACTTCCTTCAATAAGTAACTTTTTGAGAGGAAAAGTCATTTAAAAACATTTTAAGAAACTCAAGAATACAACAAACACAAATGATTTTTCTAAGGAAAACACATTTAAAGACATTTTAAGGAAATTAACTGAAAAAAAATAATGAGAACCTACTAATGTACTCAGCACTGGAGTTCCAATCGTGTCTATTTTCCCACACCGAAGAAAACAGACTGCGTTAGCCTTATATATGTGCAGAACTTCTTTCAAAGAGAAAGGTTACAGGATAAAAAGACTGATACTTTAAGCCTGACAGGGTTGGGAACAGAAAAACAACAGAGAATACACTTACATGGGAGGAGTGTTAGATTTGGCTATTAACTCATCCTTGAGCCTGATGAGCTCCCTCAGTTTAGGGTATTCTTCAAATCTGTCGGCCAAACCTGAGGAGAAAAAGTGGTAAATTCTAAATTTTAATACTATTTAAGTTAATATCAGTGAGTTCAAAGGATTATGAACCCTCTCAGGGAACAAAACAACAGACAATCACCACTTTAGTCTCGTGTCCTTTTTAAAGAATTAACTTTCAGCATTTATTTGCACTGATTTTCTTTTAATGTTTTTTTTTGAGAGAGGGAGCACAAGTGGGGGAGGGGCAGAGAGCGAGAGAGGGCCAGAAGATCCGAAGCAGACCCTGCACTGATAGCAGTGAACTGATGCGGAGCTCAAATTCAGGTACAGTGAGATCACGATCTGAGCTGAAGCTGGAGGCTCAACCAACCGAGCCACTCAGGCGCCCCTATTTTGAATATTTTTAAAACAGTTCATATCTAATGACCCTAATCCCCTACGCAGGGCAAAGCCCAGATGTTCTAAAGCCCAGTTCAAATCAATAAACCATTTAATTTCTCATATTTAAGTTAAATATGCTCATACATAGCATTAAGTTTTACCATTCTGTTCTCAGGAAAAGAAAAAACATTGCCTTCTATCAAGTTTTCCCCTTTTCTTTTAGCTAAAAGAATTCTTTCCCCTTAAAAATGTAGTCATTATTGAGGCTGGTAGTTTCTTTTTAAAAAAAATTTTTTTTAACATTTATTTATTGTTGAGAGACAGAGAGGGACAGAGTGTGAGCAGGGGAGGGGCAGAGAGAGGGAGACACAGAATCCAAAGCAGCCTCCAGGCTCTGAGCTGTCAGCAGAATCTTGGACACAGGTCTCGAACCCATGAACCGTGAGATCATGACCTGAGCTGAAGTTTGACGTTTAACCAACTGAGCCACCCAAGGCACTCCAGTAGTTAAGCTTCTTCAATAGTTATCAAACACAGAGAAAATGAATATTTCTTTTCTTTTTTATGATTACATACAAGAAGAAACAAAGAATAGTTAGAGGGGAGAGAATCCCTGCTGATGATCTTAAAGTAGTTGTCTATGACTCATGGACACAATCCCAGAACAGATCTAGTAAAGAAAGAGAACAAGTCCTTAGTAGTGGGTTAGCTCTCACTCTGAGACAAACTGTTTTCTCTATGAATACTTTGTATGTCAGTATTTATAATTTTAAAGATTTCACATCTCCACATTATAAGCCAAATCCTCACATGTATTCTCAGGCTTAAGATCTTAAAAAACATGTATAAGTCCTGCAAAGGGTACTTAAAAACAGGAGACTCACTGTTCCCATGTCCTCAAAAATATTTTAGATCTTTGAGCTCAGAAGAGATTTTAGGTATAAGAGCATATTGCCTGTTTAAACAACTGTAGGGATACGGACGGTCGAATATCAAGGATTCCTAAAAGCTTTTATTTGGTTTTCTTTCCCCCCCACAGGAAACATAATCCTAACAGTATAAATCATATAAGCAACTTAATTTAAAAACCAAAAGTACAGATATTAAAAACTTTAATATCAAAGAGTAAAAGTAAAAGATTTTATAAAGCCTCCTCAATCAGTGGTTATAAAACAAATTTCAAATAAAATAAGTATGAAGATGTTGTTATTGGCAGGATTTAATCACAGTGGAGTCACCTGTCTGTCAATCTTCTATAAAAACAGAAAGTGCAAGGTTTTATTCAATCCATAATAAGTTATCTAAGTATTTTATCTTTGCTGATTGGGAGTAAATATCTTAAAAGCAGAAAGGTGGATTCTGAAACTCAGTTCTACAACTATCGTAATTTTTTTTAAAAGCAGCTTTCCTGAAGTATAACTGATACATAAAAACCAAAGATATTTATGTGATGAATTGAGACATATGCATACACCTGTGCAACCATCACCATATCCAAAGTAACAGACATATCCATAACCTCTAAAAGTTCTCTTGTATTCCTTTTGGGGTGTGTGTGTGCATGCATGTGCGTGCATGTGTGGTAAGAATACTTAAGATGAGATCTACCCTTAACAAATTTTTTAAATTTTATTGACTACAGTCAATTACATTGTTGACTATAAGCACTATGCTATACAGCAGGTCTCCAGAACTAATTCATCTTGTAAACCGAAACTTTATACCAATCAACAACTCCCTATTTTCCCCTTCCTCCATCCCCTGAAAACCACTGTTTTACTCTCTGCTTCTAGGAGTCTGTGATAGGTATCTCAGAAAAGTGTAGGTATTTATCATATTACACACACTACTTTAGGTACCTCTGTAATTACTTGCATATTTGTTCTGTGACTGGCTTATTTCACTTAGCATTATCATGATGTTTTATGCTACATCTAAATTTTGCTCATGAAAACATTAAAATCAGTTTCTACTTCAAAAGTAACATTGCCTTTAAGCAACAAAAGAAATAAGACATCAGATTACATCAAAATTAAAATGTTTTGTGTTGCAAATGATACCATCGTAAATGAAAAGACAATATACAGAATGGGAGAAAATATTTCCAATCATAGGTCTGAGAAGAGACTTGTACTGAGGGAGGATATATGAGGAACTCCTATAATGTAATAAATAAAAAGACAAATAACTAATTAAAAATAAGTGAAGGGTTTGAATATTTCTTCAAAGTAGGTATTTAAATAGCCAACAGGCATGTGAAAAGATGCCTAATATCATTAGTCGCTAGAAAAATGCAAGTCAAAATCACAATGAACTATCATTTCATACCCACTAGGATGGTTATAATCAAAAAGATAGAAAATAGTCAAAACATTTAGTTAAGCACAAGAAGAAACTGGCAGGAATGTAAACTGGTACACTGCTTTGGAAAACAGTTGTGCAGTTCCCCCAAAAGTTAAACACAGAATTAACACATGACCCAAGAATTCCACTCCTAGGTATATAACTAGAAGAAATGAAAGCATATGTTCACACAAGAACTTCACATGAATATTCATGCAGCACTGTTTATAACAGCCAAAAAGTATAAACAACTCAAATGAATGGATAAATAAAATGTGGCATATACACACAATGGAGTATTATCTGGCAGTAAAAATAAATGAAGTACGGACATGTGCCACAATATCAGTTATCCTTGGAAACGTTGTGCCAAGTGAAAGAAGCCATCCCAAGATACCACATACTGTCTAATTCCATTTACATGAAATGTCTAGAATAGGCAGGTTGATAGAGACAGAAAGTTAATTAATAGTTACTCAAGACTGGGGGGAGTCATGGGGGGAGGGAATGGGAACCAACTGCTAATTAGTACTGAGTTTCTTTAGGAGAGATGAAAATTAGATTGTGGTAATGATTGCACAAACTGGATTTATTAAAAAAAAAAGATGGGTGAGTTATATGAATTCTCTCAACAAAGCTGTTTTTATAAATACAGGGATAATGCTTTTGATGGGTTTCTTAGTAGACTGGACAGGGGCTCAGGGAAGAATCTCGGAGCTTGAGGATATTTTATTCTCTGAGCTTGAGGATAACCTCAAAAAAGCTGTATTATTCAAGGACTATGGGACAACTACAAAAGATGTAACATGTATAATAGAAATACAAGAAGAAAGAGAGGAACAGAAGAAATAGTTGAAATAATGACAGGATTTCCCCAAATTAATGTAATCAAACCACAGATTCAAGAGGCTTAGAGAACACCAAGCAGGATAATGTCAAAAAAACCCTAAACATAAGGCATATCATTTTCAAACTACAGAAAATCAAAGATAAAGAAAAAAATACCAAAGAAACCAGAGGAAAAAGACACCATACTTATGGAGGAACAAAGATAAGAATCATATTTCACTTCTCAGAAACATGCAAGCAAGAAAAGACTGGAGCGAAATATTTAAAGTGTTGAAAGAAATTAAACACCAACCAAGAATTCTACATTCCGTGAAATTATTCTTCAATAGCAAATGAGAAATAAAGACTTTCTCAGAAAGACAAAAATTAAGGAAATTTGTTGCCAGTAGACCTGACTTGCAAGAAATGTTAAAAGAAATTCTTCAGGGAGAAGAAAAAAAAAATAATATAGGTGAGAAAATCAGATCTCCAGAAAGAAAGGAAGAGAACTAAAGAGTAAATAAACAAAGGTAAAATAAAAATGCAAGGATAGTAACGGAACCAAACTGGAGAAGGAAAGAAGGTAGGAGGAAAGAGAGAAGGAGTCTATGTTAGGAAACCATGAGAGAGTAACAGTGCTGGATGAAAAAGGAGGAATATTAGAAGTACTAAGATTGGAAATGAGAAGCCAAGCCAGGAAAAATAATTTTGTTAGAAATAATTCACAAAATGGATAAATCCATTACATCACATTACATGCATGTAATTCAGGGTTAGTAATAGCATATTTCCAACAAATCTAACATACCTACATCCCTGATGAAATTCTGAGGTCTATGTCCAGTGTCTACAAAATGTTGGCAGTAATCATTATGGGGATTTAAACTCTGTGTTCCCTAAAGAAAAAAATCAAAATTAAATTAAGAGCATTTACTCTAATGGCAGATGCACTAACTCTGTCCTTTATTTTCTGTTATAAGACCATACAAAATAGAAATTGATAGATTAAAAAAATTTAGTAATATTTGAAAACATAACTGACAGCATTATTCTTCGGTAGCTACAGACATTAATATAGCATTATCTCATCCTAAATAGCCAAGTATTAGACTATTTCAAAAATAATTCTAAGTAATTTTTATTTTAAAATAATGATCCCTGAATAATTGAAAAAATATTGAAAATAATAAGTATTTAAAACCTTTTCTTGCACAGAGATGCACTGTGAAGGGTTATGATTTGAAAATTTATTTACCTTCAGAAAAGTACTAGAATCTTTATAAATCTCCTCTTCATATGGCAAATTCTCTTCTTCTTGCTGCATTTCTAATTCATCCTTGGAAAAAGAGGATTCAGTAGACATTTTAGGTATATGAGGAATATTTTATCTATTTATGATATCTTGAGTATTAAGACTCAATATAAATATTTTATTTCCCTAAGATACAGTAAGTTTTTCAAATTACCATTAAAGTCAAACACTGAAGACTTTGCATTCTCATCATTATCCAATTAGTTATGTTTACAGTATGTAAACATTACCTTTTCATTCTTATCAATAAATAATTGATAAAGAAATCAATAGGATTACTAATTTTGTTGATTGAATTGTCTAGAATTTATCTCATATGTCACTATTAATATTAGAATTCAGTTCAAATCATGAAAGATATGACCACCAATGGGGCAATTTTATTTCTATTAAAAACTATGTGAAACTATTTTTATAGATCAAAAATGTTAAAATATCAGGAACTGTATATGATAAAATATACATATTTATACAATCACAATATTTAATAAGTAAATGAAATAAAGTGATCAAAATAAGATAATCACTAATATTTACGTTGCATATTAATGTATACCTGATCACAATAAAATAATCACTAATTTTTAATTTGCATATTAACATATACCAAAATGCAATGCATTTGATTAGGTAAGATCACTGAAATCCCTAAAGATTTACTGAAACTTCACTCTCTTCTCTATTAAATATAGTTGTACAACAATTAACTTTACAAAATGGAGATATGATTTTTATACAAAATACTTTTTTTCTTTGAAATCTTCAAATTATTATTTTATATCTTCAAAATATTTTATATATCTTCAAAATATATTTGTATTTCTATTTCTTATCTTCAAAATATCACTTATTTTGAGATAGAACACATGCAATGAGAAGGGGATAGGCAGAAAGAGAGGGAGAGAGAGAATCCAAGCAGGTTCCACATTGCCGGCACAGAGGCCAACGTAGGGTTCGAGTTCACAAACCATGAGATCATAACCTGAGCCAAAGTCGGATGCTTTAACCGACTGAGCCACCAGGGAATTCTTTTCTTTTCTTTTTCAAAAGTAGGCTTCGCACCCAGCACAGGGCTTAAACTCATGACCTGGGCTGAGAACAAGAGTTGGACACCCACCTGACTGAGCCACCCACACGCCCCCATAATACTTTCTTTCCAACTAAATATTGTAATTATAGGTTTAGAAGTTGGGTTTTTTCCCTTTGGCCTCTTTCAAAGACAGTTCTTCATTGCTGTCTAACTCACAGGATATCAAAATATTGTAACTCTATTACCCTACATAACAACATGGAATAACACAACTCTCAAAAAGACTGTTTACTAGATACTTGATGTCTGATCTAATTATCCAGAGTTTCTGATACACATACTTCCTTACTCTTAGGGAAGGATATTATTGTCAGTGCCTATTAGACATTATGATTTATGTCACGTCCTACATTAAAATGAGTAAACTGAGGGGCACCTGGGTGGCTCAGTCGGTTGAGCGTCTGGCTTCAGCTCAGGCCATGATCTCGCAGTTCGTGGGTTCGAGCCCCACACTGGGCTCTGTGCTGACAGCTCTGACCCTCCCCTGCTCATGCTGTCTCTCTCTCTCTCTCTCAAAAATAAATAAAACGTTAGAGAAAAAAGAAAAAAAATTTCTTTTTAGATTTCACTTTAAAAAAAAATAAAATGAGTAAACTGAAATAAAGGTCTTAATTTAATCAACTTCAGGCACACCTCATTTTATTGTGCTTCTATTTATTGTACTTTGCAGATATTGCAATTTTTATAAATTGAAGGTTTGTGGCAAACCTGCATCGAGCAAGTCTATTGGTATCACTTTTCTGATAGTATCTGCTCACTTTGTGTCTCTATATCTTATTTTAGTAGTTCTCACAACATTTCTAACTTCTTCAGTACCATATTTGTTATGGTGATCTGTGATCAGTGATCTCTGAAGTCGCTGTCATAATTGTTTTGGGGCACCATGAACCGACTCCATACAAGATGATGGTAAGTTCATGTTGTGTTTTGATTGCTCCACTAACTGGCTGTTACTCCTGTCTCTCTCGCTCTCCTTGGGCTTCCCTATTTCCTGAGACACAATATTGAAACTAATAAACTAATAACCCTACAATATCCTTTAAGTATTCAAGTAAAAGAAAGAATTGCACATTTCTCAGATTAAGTCAAAAGCTAGAAATTACTAAGCTCAATGAGGAAAGGCATGCAGAATCTAAGACCCAAACCTATGTCCCTTGCACCAAACAGCTAAGTTGTGAATACAAAGGAAATATTCTTGAAGGAAATTAAAAGTGTTACTCCAGTGAACACACAAATGATAAAAAAGTTTAACAGTTGTATTGCTGATAATGGAAAAAGCTATAATATGGATAGAAGATCAAATCAGCCACAACATTCCCTTAAGCCAAAGCCTAATCCAGAGCAAGGCCCTCACTCTCATCAATTCTAAGAAGGCTGAGACATGAGGTAGTTGCAGAAGAAAAGTCTGAAGCTAACAGAGGTCGGTTCATGAATTTTAAGGCATCTCAGTAACATCAAAGTGTAAGGTAAAGCAACAGGTGCTGATATAGAAGCTGTAGCAACACTGAGGCCAGACTCTCCACCAGCAAAAAAAGATTATGACTTGCTGAAAGCTCAAATGATGTCCAGCATTTTTTGGCAATAAAGCATTTTTAAGTTAAGGCATACACCTTGTTTTATCAGACATAATGCTACTGCACACTTAATGGACTGTAAGATAGTATAGAAATAAGTTTTATATGCCAGAACAAAAATTTCATTTAACGTTCTTTATTGTGATATTCACTTCATTGTGCTAGTCTAGAACCAAATCTGTAATATCTCCAAGGTGTGCCTGTATACATTTGCTACTGACGACTGTTTTAAGAAAGTTTCAAATTGAGCTTTTAATCAAATTTGTTTTCCTGGATAAGAATCTATTATTGTAAGGATTTACTTTTTTCTGACCATAAAACTGCCCTGTTCTCTACTTGCCTTATATTCTTCCATCTTGTCTTCATCTGCCTCTCCTTCATCCTGATACTTCCGTTTTGCATTTGGAGCTGAGGTATCATAGGAAGCCCTGAAAAGTAAAACTGAAGTATCATACACAGATATAGAAAGATGTACAAATGCAGCTATTAATATGAAATAACAGTTTATAAAAACAGAGAAAGGAATATTTTTCCTGATTAAATAGTATCTATCCATTTGTTTTATAAATTTAAAAAGTCACACAACCTGATTGATAGTTCTGCTTTTATGAGAAAGCAATCAAATCAGAAACTAAGCTTTTATAAGGAATGTATGGCAAAAAGAATCTTCTGTATTACGTATCATCTAATTTGTCTTAAGCAAAATTCATGTTCAAATTAATAACTAGAACACTAAAAACTCTGAAGTACTTTATGAACTACCAAGTGAATACCATTTTTAGGGTCAAGTGTGTTTTGTTTTTTAAGAAACTTGTAAATATAATTATTTATTTATGATTTTTAAGCTAATTCCTAGTCTAACATTCCATTTTCTAACTAGTTTATGAATGACAACTTACTATATTCAGAAAAATAAGTATTTCTTAATTCATGAATAATAAAAGACAATGTTTCTGAAACCTTTGTTTTTTTAAATATTGATTTTTGAGAAAGAGAGAGAGAGAGAGAGAGAGAATGCATGCATATAAGTGAGGGACAGAAAGAGAGATGTGGGACAGAGGATCTGAAGTGGGCTCTCTGCTGACAACAGAGAGCCTAATGTGGGGCTTGAACTCACAAACTATGAAAGCATGACCTGAGCTGAAGTCAGACATTTAACTGACTGAGCCATCTCGGTGCCCCTGAAATCTTTATTTTGATGCTTGTCCTAACAACACACTTCATATCTAGGATTATTTGTTTATTAAAACAATAAGACTTTCACAACAGTAATCACTTAAAAAAATAAAAAAACAAATAACAAAAACCATTCAACTGACCTGCAAGTTTCTCTTGTTTCAGCAATTTCCCTCTGCTCATCTTTGCTATTTAACACAGCACCAATGCTGTCAGCACTTTCGGCTCCCAACTGAGAAAAAACCAAAATGAAAAATTATAGCATAATGCATTGGATAGTCTTTCCAGCCATTTGTAGCGACATTTAATATGTCAAGTATTTAAAAACAACAACAACAAACCCTATGTACTTCAGCAAGCAAATGGTTTAATTACCTTGCAGGAAAAACATGAAATACCTTGGAACAAAATTATGTTAATTAAGAACAAATCTGAGAGCTAGCAAGCATTTAATACTTTCATTATATTTGAAATTAAGACAATTTTAGCCAATCCTCCACTTTTTAAGTAAATAACAAAACATAATTTGGTAGTAGCAATAACAACAGAAAAAGCAACTAACATATAACGTATATAGGGTGGTAGGCACTATGTTAAACACTTTGTATTCATCAGCTCACATATTATACCTTATTTATCCCATGCTGTAATAAAATATCTATTCAGTTGTATTCAAGCCAAGTCTTTACATAATGATTTACAGGCACAATACTGAATTTTAATACCATTTTTTAATGGGTATGCAAATCATGGTTAGCAGTTAAGGACATTTTGCAAAATACAACCAATTACTAGTTGAGATAGGCTGGCTACATAGAATCAGTTCACGGAAAACTTTAAAGGCCAAACCAATGGGGGCACCTGAGTGGTTCAGCTGATTAAGCATCCAACTTTGGTTCAGGTCATAATGTCACAGTTCATGGGTTCAAGCCCTGCTTTGGGCTCCTGCTAAAAGTACAGAGCCTGCTTGGGGATTCTCTTTCTCTCCCTCTCTCTCTGCCCCTCCCCCACTTGTGCTTTCTCTCTCAAAATACATAAATAAACTTTTAAAAAAAGAATAAAAATAAAAGCCAAACCAACAAGTGCAGATTGCAATTTGTAGGCCATGAGGAACCATTTAATATTTTTAAGCACAAGAAGGGCAGGAGGAAATCTACACTGAATAGCCCCGTTAGCTCAGGAAAGGGAAGACACACTAAAATACCTGAGCTTCTAGTTTCTAGCCTTGATCTTAAATAATTACCACTGCCTTTTTAGTCTGTCCACTTCACGACCTCCCTAAGGTCTCTCCAATGATAAATCTCTTCCAATACCATAACAGTTCCTGAAATTTTAATTTTTCCATAAAATCTTCCTGAACCCTATTCTCATTATTAGAAGACACATCTACTTCCCATAGTTAAAATGCTAATAACTTTCTTCCCGACTGTCTCCTCTCTCTTTTTGTTTGGATAAGTACAAGTTATCTCCTTAAAGAGTATATAGAATAAGACTGCTTCCACTTTTCTCTTTTTCTCATTTCCTATTCAGGTGATAGCATTTAATACAACTTTCAATGATTTTATGCTTTACTTTTGTTTACACCTACATTAGAATACAATGAACCTAGATTTCCTACTAGCACCTACAATAGAATCAAAGATTTTCTTTGATTTCTATAAGTAAATCATAGATATTATTTGAATAATTAGAAAAATTTGGTATCATTTGAAAGCATAAATGGTTAATTTTGGTGGGGTGGGGGAAGATGCAGAGGGAGAGAAGAGGGAGAATCTTAGGAAGGCTCCCCACTCCACCTTACCTAGGCCTCTCAATCCCATGACCCTGGGATCATGACCTCAGCCAAAATTGAGTCTGATGCTCAACCAACTGAGCCACCCAGGCAGCCCTATAGGATTTTATTTTTAATGAAGCTATAGCTAAGTAAAAAGCAGGCATAAATTTCTGATGTTTATATTCTGTATAACAAGTAACATAAACAGCGTCAACAGTAAGGACAACGTAAGCTCGATGGAAGAAGAGCCTAATAAGCCAGAGAGAGATCACAATAGCTTTCACTACAAAGTTCTGACCTGAGCTCTTCTATATAGCGTAGACAGAAATCAGAAAGTAAGGGGGACAATTTTTTTAAAAAAATCATGAAGTATATATTGCACAAATCACATTCTGGAGAGTAATAAACCATTCTGTATTGTTCATATAGAGAAGAGCAACTGGAAGAAAGGCTGAAATTAGCTGGTAAAGTGGAAGTCTGTCAATGATTGTACCAAGACTTTTTTAAGTGAAATGGTTCCTAACCAATTAGAAGAGTAGGAGGCAGACTAATGTACTGGAAAGAGCATAGAAAGGCCTAAAACTGCAGCTTGTTAACTTACCAGTTCTGTGGTCTTCAGTATGTAACTTAATTTTTCTTTAATATTTGTTTAGGTAATCTCTGCACCTAATATGGGGCTCAAACCTACAACCCCAAGATCAAAAGTCCCACACTCTACTGACTGGGCCATTCAGGCAGACAAGTCATGTAACTTAAATTCTTCGGGCTCTATTTTCTGCATCTATCAGATGCAAATAGCATCTGACTTGTATGAATGAGGATAATGTATATAAGAAGCTTAGCAGAGTCTTGATACATAGAAGGGTTTTAATAAATAGCACCCATTATTAATTTTTTTGCACTATGTAAGTTCTTTTAGGGTAGGGACTACTTTTTATTCACAATTGAATTGCCAATGGCCACAAGTACCCCAGCACATAGTTAGACACTCAAAAAATAATTGTTTATGGATGCATTTTGATTCAAATAGAGGTCTGAATTGAAAACTAAAGAATAAGAACCTTACTTGGTGGTAAAAATCTACTGAATATTTCGAAGACAACATGCTAAAAGAAAGCATGGAAAAGATAACAAATTTGTCCTAGATCATAATGCCAGAGGGACAGAAGAGATCTGATTCCAAATTCCCACGTTTTAAACACTATAACACAAACCTTTTCATCAAATCATAAAACAGTATATAGGTTTCAGATTTCCATTTACTAAAACCAAGTTTCATTACTGAAAAAAAAAATTAAGATGCCTCATTACAGCCTCTTAGTATATCCTCCATCGCTTTTCCTGATATGAATGGCAGAATGGAAAACATAGTCTCTTAGAGTAAAAGTGTACATTCGCATTTTCTGCATGTGTATTCTCCTCATCAAGGGTTGTTAGCTTATACACAAAAAGCAGAGCAACAAGCTTTGGAGAGACAAACCTAGGTTCATCTTTCTGGCCTAGCGATGAGTGACATGAAGCAAAAATTACTTAACCTTTCTAGCCTCTGTTTCACTATTCGGTAAGTGAAGATAATGCTACCTGTTTCAAGGGTTTGCTGTTAACTGACAGGACTTAAGAAATCAAGCATTAGCGGTGGGTGAAGACGAAGATACCATACATAGCACAGTGCGCTGCAACACAAAAGATGCACAATATAAAATTTATATTCAGACTACTTCCAATGCAGTCTTTAGACATGATCCCAAAGAAAACACTATGATTCTATTTCACAAGGAAGCCACTATCTCAACAATGAGATGCTAAGAAGAAAGGCAAGACACAGAAGAGGATGTAAACAGTGAAGAGAAATTTAGTCGATAACCAGCCACTTTTCCTTGAGTGAACTGCGGTAATTTATTTACAAAGACCAAAGCTTTGTATCCCCATCACTGAGTTCTGCGCCAGACACTAGGCAATTCCATAATGTTGCTGAAGACCAATCGTGGCATTTGGTTTAGCAACACCACAATGAGCGCTGCACAGAATGGAGAATATTGGGGTGCTGCGTTAGATGAGATCAAGGGCAAGTAGGCCCTGGGATCATGGTCGCGGGACCAGAAAGGTAGGCTCCGCAGTAGATAGGGAAAGACAGCAAAGGGCAGGGGCAGAGAGAAAGGGGACCGCGCACGCGCATTCGCGATCCCTCCCTGGGCCGCGGACCTGCTGCGCAAGGAGCTGCCGCCGTAACTTCTGCCGCTCCCGGATCTCCTGCAAGCGGCTGTCCATGTCCCAACTCTTGTTTCCCACTGCCCCGAAAACTTGACAATTGGCGGATGAATATCCTCCAGATTTTTCACCGCCGGCCGTGGGACACAAGATTCGCCAGGACCTTCAGGAAGCAGGATATCCCTTAGCCCTTTCTCAATAGGTATATCCGGCGCGGCCAGCATTGGCTCGACCTAGCCCGGAAGTCCCACCTCTTTCTGGACGCCTGCGATTTGACGCCGCCTGGAAGGGACCCAATGAGGGATGTTTTGGCGGCGGAGTCGTCTCGGAAGCCACTCTGCGGTTAAGCCCTGCGTCGGCCAGAGGTGGTGCGGCCTTCTCGCTTGCTTTCTGTTCTGTGGTGTTTACGAGGTGTGGGCCGTTTCTTTGATTCCCTTTTCCATTAGTTCTCCAGTTGCCAGTGCCAACGGTTTAAAATTGCCAGATAGCAGTTTTGTACTGGAAGCACAAACTCTAACCAGAGTGCGAAGTTTGAACCCTAGACTATCCTTTACTAGAAGTATAACCTTGTCTAGTTCATCTCCTCCTGAGCCCCAGGTTTCTCTTTTGCCAAATGGGAGAAATAAAAGTGCCTCTCTCACAGAGTTGTGAAGATTCAAAGAATAAACAGAGCCTGGCAAATAGCGCCATGGAGGTATTTTAAGATTTTTATTATTACTTATGTTTCCTTTCACGCTGGGGACAACCTATGCTCCAAACCTCACTAGCTCTTGAGAAGTTTCATGTTTTACCATAATGCCATATGGATACGACATATGGAAACTATATGGAGTCTTCCCTTTAGGGAAGTAGGTGGAAGATAGTAAAATGTGGTCTTGGTTCATGTCCTATACGTCCGAGACAGGGGACCATTTTTTGTGCTTACGCATTTCTGCTTACACATTTGTCTTAGTTGGAAATAATCCTGCAGTATAGAAACAGCCCTAGCACTACTGAAATTAGGGAGGGTGAGGGTGGGCAGGGAACAGTGGTGATTCTCTCTTCGTAGAAGAGCAACAAAGGCCAAAGTCTTAAGTTGCTACTATTATTATCCACCACATTTGTCGTCTTACTCCAAATTCAAAGTAGCAGAAGTAGACTAAGACATCATGTTGCCTCAAGTTTAATTGGAAATTGTGGCAAGTACTTACCAGCATTAGTAACAAGTCTTTCTTCTGGGAGAGTGGATTTACTTTTCGAAATTTATTAAATCCTCCAGATTAAAACCAGGTGACTCCGACGAGGCCAAAAGCGGGCAGGACTAGATTCTACTAATTATCCTGTATTTCTAAAGGACTAGCTCTGAACGGCGATTTCAAACGTGTTCTTAAAAAGTACGTTGAGTAATAGCAACACTATTTGAAAGTATATTAACTTTCAAGGGGCTAATATTTTAAAAGACAGTACTTAAAGTATTTCTTTAAAAGCAGTTGCATCTCCTGCCAATGATGTGAGTTGAGTACTGATTTGAATTATTAACAGGATAGAAATAGGCATCTGTTCATTCAAATATTTAGGGATATGTATTGAGCATTTTAAATTATACTTAACTGTGAAAGACCCTAGTCTCTAAAGTCTTTCAAAGACTAGAAACCAAATAAATCCGGTTTTTGTTGTTGTTGCTGTTTGTTTTTGTAGAGTTTACTATTTTTTTTTCTAGTAAAGTGTAGTGTAGGTCATTTGCCTGTGGTCTTTGATCCCCATACACAGATAAACTCTGTTCTGTGGTGATAGCTGGTGTTAGAGTCTGCCGACTACACTTATCAGCCTTCCTTGTCAAATAGCTTTTCCGTAAGGTTCTGCCAAGAGGAAGCATAGGCAGAAAAGCATAAGGCAGAACATGGGAAAGCTGTTACTCTTCATTTCCTCTCACTCTCTGCTTCTAGTATCCCAGAGCCAGTTGCAGCAGCCCCTCCTTGGTGGGCTTGCCTTCCCTTTTCCCATCCTCATGTGGCATCCCCGTCGCTGAGTTTGCTCTCATAAGTTTGATAATACCACCCCCACCCTCTGCTCTGCCAGCTTTAGAAGTGGTAGTCACTTGCAACAGTTTAGAATTTCTAATTTAATCTCACTTTCCCTTAGTTGCTCTTCTAGCCTTCAACTCCCATGTTAACACTTCCCCATAGCAAATGATGTCTGTTTAGAATTTTTAAAATTACTTCTGTTTTCTTGCCTGGCATCCAAACTTATAAAGATGCAAATATATTCTACTTTATAGTATTTACAAAGCCACTGGACTCCAGTGGAGGATTGTTGAGGTTTTTACAAATAAAGGGGTATAACTCTGAAATCTGTCTCCCAACCAATGAATTTTAAAACACCAGACCACATCAGCTCACCTGTAGAGTACCATACATGCCTATCAGTAACATCTGTTCATCATAGCAGCCTAAGGGCTACCAGGGATTGTGTGTTGGGAAAGGTGGAAGAAGAAATTTAGAAAGCCCCCACATATAATTCATACTTTTTGAAAAAATTTACTTCTAGGTACTTATTTTAAGGAAGTAATGAGAAATTGATGTAACAATTTAAGTATCTCCTCATAAGCTCCTTGAGAATGAGTCTTCAAAACCTGTATTTCCAACATCCTATTGTATATCTTACTAGAATGTCTTTCACAATCTCAAAACTTTGCAGGGATATAGCCTAAATTCATCATCTACCCCTGTCCTCTCAAAAAAAAAAAATATATATACATATATATATATGTACAGATATATATGTGTGTATTTGTGTATATAATTATGTGTGTGTATATGTGTATGTGTATATAATGTATATCCACCCGTTTTCCTAAATAAGAAGCACAGTGCCTCTCTTTCACCTCCATATTTACTCTGTGACTGTAGCACTCTCCCTGACCCCAACCCTAACACAAACACACATACTAGTCTTTATTTCTGCAACCACAACCGGTGAATATGTGTCCTGGTTCAATCCTAATGGCCCTACCATCTTCCAGTTTATCAAATTTTTCCCAGAGATTTTTGGAAAAGTATAATTTTATCATTTCCAGCTCTGCTCAAAAATTTTACATGCTTCCTCAATGTCTAGGGCAGCACTGTTCAGTAGAACTTTCTATAATAATAGAAATGTGACATCTCATTAACCAATTTATTTGCTACTAGCCATATGTATCCACTGAGCATTTGAAATCTGGCTAGTGTACCCAAGATACTGACTTTTTATTTGATTTTGATTGTTTATTTTTTGAATATAATTTATTGTCAAATTGGCTAACATACAGTGTATAAAGTGTGCTCTTGGTTTTTGGGGTAGATTCCTGTGATTCACTGCTTACAACACCCAGTGCTCATCCCAACAAGTGCCCTCCTCAATGCCCATCACCCATTTCCCCCTCGCCTCCCCCCTCCCATCCACTCTCAGTTTGTTCTCTGTATTTAAGAGTCTCTTATGGAAGAGACTCTTCCATAAGTTTGCCTACCTCCATTAATTAAGCTTAATTAATCATATTGGATTACCATATTGGACAGCACAGGTTTAGGTTCAGGGGATTCAAAATATAAACCACTTGGCATTATATGCTAAGCAATCTTCTGCCACCCTGCCCAGCTTCATTCTGTTCTTTATAATGCAGTCTTTCAGGCATATTAAAGTTTTTGTCTTTTCCCCCAAACATGCGTTCTTTCTTGTATTTTTATGAATTTGTAATTGAATAAGAAAAATTATCCTAAAATGAGATAGGCTCCAAAATGACTCCAAATACAATATTTGGTAAGTAGAACTTCTTAGGAAAGCACTAACGGTAAAATGAATATCAGAATCCGGTGATAACTTCTGCTTCCTCCCAATACCTTGTAAAGAACACACTCGGGGCACCTGGGGGGCTCAGTCAGCTAAGTGTCAGACTTCGGCTCAGGTCACGATCTCAGAGTTTGTGGGTTCAGACCCCGCGTCGGGCTCTGTGCTGACAGATCAGAGCCTGGACCTGCTACAGATTCTGTATCTCCCTCTCTCTCTGCCCCTTCCCCGCTCATGCTCTGTCTCTCTCTGTTTCTCAAAAATAAGTGTTAAAAAAATTTAAAAAACAACACACTCAATAGATGCTTATTGATGAATCTGTTGATTAGGGCTAACTCTCTCTAACTTATATGAGCTTTTTTGGACACAGTGGTTGTGAGTAGCTGTGTTAGAGAGGGATAGGAGATTGCCAGTTAGCATTCTGTGTCTACAGCATTGTTGGAAATTCATTTATTGCCATTAGGTGCAGAAACTTTCCAAGTCTATTTTTGTGTGTGTGTTCTCAGTTGCTAAGACCCAGTGCAGCTGTGGAACAAGAGAATATTTTGTAAACCTTCTGTGTCAGATACACAGACTACATAAGAAACAGGGATGAAGACTGTTTTTCTTATCACTTGTCAATAGATTTTTTAAAGGTATTGTGATTACATAAAAAATATCTTAAAGCATTGGTTTCCTGGAGTATAAAGAGATGTATTTCAGAGACCATATGTCAGTATCAAATGGAAATGTGCGGAGAATTGAGTAAGTTTGATTTATTTGGGAAATTTGAACAAAACATCCCAATTGTCTTTTCAAAATGACCAAAACTGAGAGGAAAGTGAGAAAAGTCAAGGTGAAAAGAGTAAAATAATACAGACTTTATAATGTCAATACATTTCATTGAATAGATGAAGAAAACTATTTAAATTTTGGTTATTGTAATGTTAATTTGCTGCATTACTGGAGAAAATCAGTTCTGTTATTGAGAGCACAGAATGGAATGGGTGAATCTCATAGGATGTGGTAAGTATAAATAATAAGTAATCAAGTAGCTTGTGAGACATAGGCAGAATTCATAAAATGAGCCAAAAATAAATACTAAGTAACCTGATAGATGTAAAGCTAGGTAGACTAAATGAACTACATGATGGAACAGCAAAAGTGTTATTTATAGATGGAAAGGGATGGAAAGACCAAATCATGATCATGCCACCTCTAGGCTGACAGCTGTGTTGTTGTGGGATTCTTGAGCATCATAGTCCAGAAAGAATTATTGAGATATTTTACAGTCTCTTGTTTAAGTAGCACTGGGATAGGACCTGCGAGCAGAAGGAGCTGCACTTTTGCTGTGTGAAGCTAGTGGTTATATGCTTAGCGCTGAAGGAGTGGGGAGACATGCAGAGCATATTAGATCATAAATGTCTTCTTCAAATTTCTACTCATTAAAATGTTCTTGCAAGATTTCTCTGGTAATTATCATTCAGTTCGATATTAACTATCAGTAAGATTTGCAGACAGTCATGACATCCTTTAAGGATGTATCAACCAGCATGTATTTGATCCTTAATGAAATTATGCAGACCATAGGTTAGCCTTCTGGGCTAAACATGAATATTTTTCTGCTTCTGTCCCTCATCAGTGTTATCCTTATATGGTCTTACCCATGGTTATATTCTGGACGCAAATGTACTCTGCTTAAGAATTGCTGATAATACCAGGGCACCTGGGTGGCTCAGTTGGTTAAGCATCCAGCTTCGGCTCAGGTCATGATCTCATGGTTTGTGAGTTCAAGCCCCGTGTCGGGCTCTGTGCTGACAGCTCAGAGCCTGGAGCCTGCTTCAGATTCTGTGTCCCCCTCTCTCTGCTCTTCCGCGCTCATGCTCTGTCTCTCTTTCAAAAATAAATAACCATTAAAAACAAAGAATGGCTGATAACATCTATAGCTGTTGTCAGGCTAACTGGCAAACTACAGCTATGGAGAATATGTGCCACTGCTTCTCTACACAAAAAGTGTCTATCACTGGCTCCACCCACCTTCTCTCTGTTGACCTCCCTGTCAGTCTCTCTCCAGCTCATCAGTCAGGAAGGCTGATGCAGCGTGTGTGTGTGTGCGCGCGTACACACACACAACACACACGCACACACAGCAAGAGGGTACACATATGAACATTACATAACTTGGAACTCATGAAGTGCAGCTCTTCCCACTTGCAACTTATCCTGAGTGCGGTAACTCACCCCATCTCTTTCTTCTTTGCTTTAAAAGGATGTGTGATTTGAGAATCTCTGGTCTGTGAGCCTGTCCTGTGACCCCTGGGATTGCTTGGCTTGTACTTTTCCTGGAGGCCACCATTGCATCCAGGTAATTCCCCATGACAACTAGGGGAAACTTAGAAAAATAACAACATAGAACTGTAGCGCATAAGCAAATTGTATGAGGAGGGGAAAGGAAGGCAGTCATAAATTGTATCCATTAGATACTAAAAGACAAAAATAGGCAAGTGAAGAGCAAACCAAAAGATAAAATGTGGAAAATATTTTTTTCCTAAATTGATTAATAGAAAAGGGAAGAAGACCAGAAAAGGCTTTTGACAGTGTTGATTATATATCTTTGATACCAATTATACTTTATTTATTGCTGTGACGAAAATAACTGTCAGAGGTATATACAACAAAATCCAAGTGAAGGTAAATGCTCTTTCAACAAGTGGACTAATCCTGGAAATTCTTTTTAATTCACTTTACATTGTATTGCAGTAGGTTTTGTTTAATGCTCATTACATTTTAAAGCATTTCAACTATCAGGAGAAAAGAAAGAGGCTTTAAAAATACTTATAATTAGGAAGAAATGTATATAGAGCACTACTTTCTATAAAAATTTTTATTATTTCTGTACATTTTCTGAAACATTTCCTGTAAATTAATTCTTATTTAAATACATTTAAATTACAACTGTTTTAAAGATTTGTGAGACTAAAGGCTAAGTAAGTAAATATCCTTTTATAATGAAAGTAATTTTTTCCTAATTTATCTTTTAAAATCTATTTTCTTTAATAGATCACTGTATCTGTTTCTATTACAGGAAGTGTTGAGTTAAAAACTTGTCTGAGTGAAATATATAGAAGAGCATGTAGGATTTTCTCTATGAAGATTACCATAAAATTACTTACATAGATGAAATTGTTTATGAAACAAACACATCATATTCTTATTCTGTGGTTTTTAAAAGAATATGAAATTTTGTGATGTAGCCCATTCAAATTAATGGCCTTATCCTATTTTTAATTTGTTTTTACAACTTAATTCTTACTTTGAAATTGAGTATTCTCTCCCTCCAGAATTTGAAATGGTAAAAACATTAGAAAAAGTATATTCTGTGATGAATCAAAATTATCCCCACATTTAAAGAGAGATTAATGGTATAATATCTTCATGAAGTGTTGATTGTTTTTTTAATGATCTATTTGGGATTTAAAATATTTCTATCATTTTATAAACTAAAAAAAAGAAAAAGTAAATGCACCTGGGTGGTTCAGTAGGTTAAGCATCTGACTTCAGCTCAGGTCATGATCTCACAGTTCATGGGTTCAAGCCCTGCATCAGGCTCTGTGCTGACAGCTCAGAACCTGGAGCCTGCTTCAGATTCTGTGTCTCCCTCTCTCTGTGCCCCTCTCCTTTTTTTTTTTTTTTTAATTTTTTAAATGTTTTATTTATTTTTGATACAGAGAGAGACAGAGCATGAGAGGGGGAGGGGCAGAGAGAGAAGGAGACACAGAACCTGAAGCAGGCTCCAGGCTCTGAGCTAGCTGTCAGCACAGAGCCGGATGCGGGGCTCGAACCCATGAACATGGGATCTGACCTGAGCCGAAGTCGGAGGC
>PISW01013434.1:0-26301 GCA_004023785.1 Mungos mungo
GGGTCGGGGGCCAGTGACGGAGGTGCGCGCGGACTTGGGACCAGGAGGAAGGTCTGGGGAAGGGGGAGGGCTGGCGAGCACGCAGGTGCCTGCAGGTTGGGGGCGGCGGCTAGAGTGAGGACCCTGTACGGGGGTGGATCCCCGAATTTTTGAGGTCCCTTAAATTTTGCTCCCCGCCCCCCACCTCTTCCTGACGCGGTGCCCTCGTAAGCCTCGGCAGCCGGGCGCCTGGCACTCGTCTGACTGAACATTTCCACCTGCGTTTGTCCCCGTTGCGGAGGCGCCAGGCGTGGGGAGGAAGGCTTTATCCCGGTGAAATCTCGAGAAGGTCCCTTTCCGTCCGCAGGCCGGGGCGCTGGGGGGCGCCCCCTCCCTGAGGTGCCGGGACAGGCGGGCCCCAGGCTGCAGGGCTGTGCTGGGCAGAAGGGGCCCGAATCTTCTGGGCTCCTGGTTCCCACACGCTGCAAACAGGTTCCCGATGGCGCCATCTCCCGTGGCGGCAAGTGCACGGCCTTGACCCGCAGGGGGGGGTCCCGAGACACTGGGAGACCTCACAGGACTCCCCCTGCAGGCGCGACTTTTCGACGAGCCGCAGCTGGCCAGCCTGTGCCTGGAGAACATCGACAAGAACACGGCCGACGCCATCACTGCCGAGGGCTTCACGGACATCGACCTGGGTGAGGGGCAGGGGACAGGGCGGCGGGGGCGGCCCGGCGTCGCGGGGCCCCGGCGCTGAGGCGGCCCTGCCCCGCAGACACGCTGGTGGCCGTGCTGGAGCGGGACACCCTGGGCATCCGGGAGGTGCGCCTCTTCAGCGCCGCGGTCCGCTGGGCCGAGGCCGAGTGCCAGCGGCAGCAGCTGCCGGCGACGCCGGACCACAAGCGCGCGGTGCTGGGCCAGGCGCTCGCGCTCATCCGCTTCCCGCTCATGACCATCGAGGAGTTCGCCGCAGGTAACGGTCAGGGGGCGGGGGCCGCTCGGCGGGAGCCCGCTCCCCGGGGCCCGCAGGTGTGACCCGCCCCGACAGCCGAGAGCCGGGCCGCGCGCGTCCGCGTGCAAGGACCGAAGGCCGGGCTGACGCCGCCCAACCGGCGCCTGGGTTCCCTTCCCTCCGCGGCTCCGCTTGAGCCTCCGACTGCGTCTAGGCCGAGGGGGGCTGGGGGGGGCGAGCCCGTGGGGGATGGGAGGGGGGCTCAGTCCGGGGCCTGGGGCTGACGTGCGGGTGGCCCTGGACGCGGCTCCGCAGCGGTGCCTGACCTGGAGCCAGCCGTGCCCTGCGGGCCGGGCGCCCTGGGTGAGGCTCCCCCTTCCCTGCTCGGGCTGCTTGGTGATTGTCTAGCAGGAGTCTCTGCTCCCCGGGACGCACTGACCCCACAGGCCCTCTTGGATCTGAAATTCGTCTGTGACAGGGTCCCCTGCGTCGTGTCTGTCCGTCCATAGTGTCCCGTCCGTGCCGCGGTGAGGCTCTGTGTTCTGGGGCCGCTCTTCGTGGCTTAGTGCCTCCCGTGTGCCACGCCCTGTCGGTACGGTGGTGACTCTGGTGGCCCGGCCACTCCAGAACGCACGGGGGGTGTCGCTGGGGCCAGGAGCACCTGTCGTGAGGGTCCCAGGTGACCCTAGACGGGCTGCGCTGTCCCATCCTGAGGCCCCTCCCTTCCCACCAGGCTACCCCCTCAGCCTTGGCGGGGAGAGCTTGCGCTCCCTGCCGCCGCCCCCTCCTGTGCCCACCCCCCACCATGCGGCCCCCCAGGCGGGGGGAGCCCAGCCGTGCTCCCTGCTGTGCGGGAGTCCTGGGGAAGGACACTGTGTGTCCTCTCGGGTTGAGCCGGGTCTTCCCGCTCCGGCTCTCTGTAAGGGGTGCTCCTGGCCACTCAGCATGTTCTAGACCACTGCCCTGCTTCTCAGGCCGCCCTGAAAATACCAGACTCAGAGAAAAATCTGAAAAAGACCCCCCCCCCCCCGGCTAAGTGTGCCTCTGGCGCGGCCTTCTGTAGAGCTTTCCGCGTTTTCTGTGCAGAGATTAAAAATCCCTGTTTAACGTTCTGTCTTCCCCTTGTATCCTCCTTACTCGTGTAGACGCGGGGGGGGGGGGGGCGCCATCCGGGAGCCCCGGGCCCGATGATTCTGCGAGCCCGCGGAGGGTGCCAGGTGGGCGGTGAGGGCAGCCCCCTGCCCTGCCTGCCCCCTTCTGCCTGGGGCTTCCTGGTCTGGTTCTACTTCCTGGACCTCCCTCTGGCTTGGGGGTCTCGGGAGTCCCCCCCTGGCAGCAGGCAGCCCCACACGTGCAGGGCCGGGGTGGCGACACGCTCTGTGGGCATGCAGGGAAGGGCCATCCCGCCAGCGTCTTCGCTCCGGTGCCCTCGGAGGCTCCCTGCCGCCCCCCACTCCCGTGCCCGCACCGCAGCCTGCCCCCCCCCGCCCCTGTGCCCACAGGGCCTGCGCAGTCGGGCATCCTCGTGGACCGCGAGGTGGTCAGCCTCTTCCTGCACTTCACCGTCAACCCCAAGCCGCGCGTGGAGTTCATCGACCGGCCCCGCTGCTGCCTCCGCGGGAAGGAGTGCAGCATCAACCGCTTCCAGCAGGTGGAGAGCCGCTGGGGCTACAGCGGCACGAGCGACCGCATCAGGTGGGCGGGGCGGCCGCGTCAGGTGGGCGGGGCGCCCCTGCGCCTGCTCTCGCGGACGCGCCGCAGTGGCCCGCCCCTGGCTGAGCGTCCCCTGTGTCCATGGCTCAGGTTCTCGGTCAACAAGCGCATCTTCGTGGTTGGCTTTGGGCTGTACGGCTCCATCCACGGGCCCACCGATTACCAAGTGAACATCCAGGTGCCCGCCCCCCCCCCCCCCCCCGTCCCCTCTGTGGGGGTCACAGGTTGGACTCTCTGCACGGCCACCCGGGGGGCCTCTGCGGGGCCTGGTGAGCAGCGCCGGCTCCTGCCCCCGCAGATCATCCACACGGACAGCAACACCGTCCTAGGCCAGAACGACACGGGCTTCAGCTGTGACGGCTCCGCCAGCACTTTCCGCGTCATGTTCAAGGAGCCGGTGGAGATGCTGCCCAACGTCAACTACACGGCCTGTGCCACGCTCAAGGTGAGCCCCGCCCCGGCCCCGCCCCCCGGCCCCGCCGCTAGTGGTCCGGAGCTGTAAGGCGTGCCGGCCCGGGGGGGCCCCCCCACACCTTGGGGAGGGGCTCTGCTGCCCCCCATCCCCCACGCTGGCCCCCCCCATCCCTCCCCACCCTTCGGGGGCCCAAGGTGCCTGACTGCCGGGACCATCCCCACCCAGGGCCCAGACTCCCACTACGGCACCAAGGGCCTGCGCAAGGTGACCCACGAGTCGCCCACGACGGGGGCCAAGACGTGCTTCACCTTCTGCTACGCAGCGGGGAACAACAACGGCACGTCGGTGGAGGACGGCCAGATCCCCGAGGTCATCTTCTACACCTAGGCCGCCGCCCGGAGCCGCGGAGCAAGTAGGCCGCCCCCGCCGGGCGTCAGGAGAGGGGCCTCACGCCCTACTCGGGGGAGCCGGGCAGGGGCTGGGAGACGGGCCCTCGGGACTTGGGGGGGCAGGGCTGGCCCGGACCCGCCCTGGGCGTGGGGGTCCCGCACGCCGTCCCTGCAGCTCAGGGTCGCCTGACCAACTGCCTGACCACAGGATTCAGATAGGAGTCCGTCTCACGTTTGTTTCAATCGCACATAGCAATGCATCTTGGGTCCCCATTTCTCTGGTAGCAGGCGGCGCGTGGGGGCGCCGCCAGCGCAGGGGTCTTGCGTTCCGGTCTAGTCGGTGGGGATGCTTAGGCCGCCCTGGCCCCCAGCACCCCCGGGAAGGGCCCCTCCCGGCCCCTGCAGATGTGGGCACGGACCCTGACCCGATCTGCCTGGATGGGTGATGCCGTGGGGCCGGCCACGGTGGCCCTGTCCCCGGCTGGCCCCGCCCCTTGTACATGCCGAGGCCCCGCCCCCACCTCTGCGCGCGCTCTGGTCCAGAGGTGCTGGAGGGCGGAGCCCCTCCCCGAGTTCCCAGTACCTCACCCTCGTGTTCCTGCGCTAGTGGTCCCTTCCGGAAACTGTCCTCCCCGGAGCCGTGAGAGGTGTGCCCTCCTCACACCAGCCCCCAAATGATTTTTTTAAATAAAGGAAAGAAACAAAACCGCCCTGACCGGGTGCTGCTTCCTGTCGGGGGCGCCAGGACGGGCCCCTGGCAGCTGAGCGATCTGGCTCTTCTCTCTGCAGCTGTCTCTTCCCGGGAAGACACTGGGGGGCGGGGGGGAGGGGGGCGGGGACTTCCGTCCGCATCCTGGAGTCGCTGCCGACACTGACATCCCTCCCCATGGCCTCTGTCCTCGCACAAAACTTGTGTGCTGCCTACGGCCCTGCCGCGGCGACGGCCCTGCACGTTGTGGGCTCTGCCCTCGGGGCGGGGCTGTGCTGGGGGCGACCCGGCCTGGCTCTGCCCGCCGTTAGGGGTTCCTGAGAAAAAGCAGAGCGGGAACAGCATGGCAGCCAAGAATTTCCCAAAATAAGTAAAGGTATCAATTCACATGTTGAAAAATCCCAGTGACCCAATGTGAGATTAAAAACTTTTCTCGTATATATGCAAGCTGCTAAAAACCAAAGGAAAAAGAATCTAAAAAACAGCTAAGAGAAGGAATGACCCAACTAGAAATCTGTGACCTTCAAAAATGAAAGTAAAGACAGAGTCCAAAGAAAATGCACAGCAAGATGGAAGAGACCAAAACTCAACCACATCAGTTACATTAACCGGACGCAGATCTAAACACTCAGATTGAAAGGTTAAGGCTGTCAGACTGGAAGCAAAGAAAATCTGACTGCTTCCGGATTGCAGGAGTCTCCCTCTAACTACAGAGAGACAGACAGGCTGAAAGGGGGGCAGTGGCCCTGGGCCAGCACCAGCCACGCCCGCATCAGCACCACACAGACCCGAAGGCCGTGAGCGCCCCCAACAGCCGCAGGCCATTCCACCGGGATGAGCGGGTCAGTCCCGCAGGAAGCAGGAACTGCCCCGAGTCTGCACCAAAGCGCCGTTAGGCACGAGGGGCACCAGGGCGGCTCAGTCGGTTACGCATCGACTCGGGCTCAGGTCGTGATCTTACGGTTTGTGGGTTCAAGCCCCGCATTGGGCTCTGATGACAGCTCGGAGCCTGGAGCCTGGTTTGGATTCTGTGTCTTCCTTTCTCTCTGTCCGCACCCTCCTCAAGCTGTCTCTCTCTCTCTCTCTCTCTCTCTCAAAAACAAAACAAAAAAAGTTGGCAGAACAAAAATGAGAAATCTATAATCCTAGTTGGAAATTCACAGTCACGCCTCTCTCTAAATGACAGAACAAAAATCAAGAAGGAACTTTGATATTTGAACAGACCTTGCCTAATCAGTGTCTGTAGAACGCTACACCCGACTCTGATGGCAGTGGAATCAGACATACACACTTTGGGGCCCCGTGGGGCTCAACCAGTTAAGCGGCTGACTTCAGCTCGGGTCATGATCTCACGGTTTGTGGGTTCAAGCCCCGCATCAGGCTCTGAGCTGTCAGCACAGAGCCTGGAGCCTGCTTCTGATTCTGTGTCTCCCTCTGTCTCTGACCATCCCACGCTCATACCCTGTCTCTCTCTCCCATAAAAATAAAGAAACGTTGTTTAAAAAAAAAACACAAACCAAACATGCACACTTTTACAGAAACATGGGCTAAAAGACCATGTAAATATTGAGCTGAATGATACTCTGATTATGATATACCAAAATTTCAGGGTCTTGCTAAAGCAGACTTGGGGGAAATTTATGTACACATTAGAAAAGAAAGATGTGAAACCAAAGGTCTAAGCTTTTTCATCTTAAGCAACAGAAAAGAGCAAAATCTGACCCCAAAAACAGGAAATAAAATAAACCAAAAATGAAGACAAATGAAACACAAAACAAACCATTAGCTGGCTCCTTGATGGAATCACAGCAAAACTTTTTTAAAGAGCAAATCCCAAGGGCACTAAGCCTGAGAAGGGGACAGCACTCCAGACGCTACAGCCGTCACGGAGACAGCGAGGGGGGGGGGGGTTCTGGTCAGAACACAGACCATCGCAGCAGCTGCACCTGGTTCAGTGTGGACAGGACAGGGGCGCCTGCGCGGCTCAGGCAGCTGAGGGCCTGACTCTTGATTTCAGCTCAGGTCATGATCTCGGTTTGTGAGATTGAGCCCCGTGTCGGGCTCTGCGCGGACTGTAAGAAGCCTGCTTGGGATTCTCTCTCTGCTGCTCCCCCGCTTACACTCTCTCTCTCAAAAAAACAAAACAAAACAAAACAAAACAAGCTGCACTCGAGAAATCATACACAGATGCAGCCACCGAAGTCTTCGCGGCGCTCCCCGAGAATTTCAAATAGAAACGCATAACGCAGGGGCGCCTGGGCAGCTTGGCTGGGCGTCCAACTCTGTTTCCACTCGGGTCTTGATCTCATGGTTTCATGAGTTCTAGCCCCTCATCAGACTCTGTGCTGACAGCATGGAGCCTGCTTGGGATCTCCTCTGTCTCCCTCTCTGCCCCTCCCCTGCTCACGCTGTCTCTGTATTTCCCAAAATAAACAAACCTTAACAATAAAAAGAAACCTGTAATGGAGCGATCCCACCTCGGGGTGTACATGCAAAGGAAACGGCTGAGTGCCCCAACAGACAGCCGCACGCCCGCGTTCGGTGCAGCCCTCTAACCGGACACGGGGACTGGGTGTCAGGGACGGTGAATGAATGAAGAAAATGTGTAGTGTGTATCATTCAGCCTTTCTTAAATTAAAAAAAATTTTTTTGTTTTTATTTATTATTGAGACAGAAAGAGACAGAGCATGAGTGAGAAGGGACAGAGAGAGAGGGAGACACAGAATCGGAAGCAGGCTCCAGGCTCTGAGCTGTCAGCACAGAGCCTGACGCGGGGCTCGGACCCACGAACCGTGAGATCATGACCTGAGCCAAAGTCGGACGCTTAACCAACTGAGCCGCCCAGGCGCCTCATTCAGCCCTTTTTAAAAAAAAGCTGTTTAAAGGTTTATTTATCACTGAGACAGAGAGACAGCATGAGCTGGGGAGGGGCAGAGAGAGGGCGGTGAAGACACAGAATCCGAGGCAGCTCCAGGCTCTGAGCTGACAGCACAGAGTCCCAAGTGGGGCTCAAACTCACAAACCGCAAGAGCTGAAGTTGGTCGCCTAACCGGCTGAGCGACCCAGGCGCCCCAGTCAACTTTTTTTTTTTTAAAGGAAGCCCCGCCATAGCAACAGCACGCTGCTGCTGTGCACCCAGACAGACCCCCTCCGGCCTCTCCCTCGCGGAAGCGAAGACTAAACCTGACCTCATGGAACCAGAGAGCGAGGTGGGGGGGGTGCGGGTTTCAGTTGTAAGGGGTGCGCGTTCTGGGGGTGCCACGGACAGCCTGGCGGCCGCAGCGCCGTCCCATGTACCTGAGGGCTACCGGGGCGACCCTGTGTTCCCGCCGCGAGCACACCGGGCAGCTCCGTGGCGGCGGATGTGCCTGTCACCCGGATGTCAACCTTGTGTTAATTATTCCGTAGTGGACACGAGCCTCAGACCACAGCGAAAACCCTAAACTTAAAAGAATGTGAAAGAAATATTCAGTTGTAAGCCTATCACAGGGACGCGGACGCCACGGTCCCCCGCAGGCTGGGGCGGTCTCTGACCCGGAACCCGGAGGGGCTCCGCCAGCGGCAGGTCCGCTCCAACGGCGTTTTTCTTCGTGCCGGGCTGCTGATGGCGGGGTGGGGGGAGGCAGAGTGAAATCCGGGGTCTCCCCACGCTTGGAAGTCAGAGCCCCCGCCACAACTCGGGGCGACAACAGAGACGCGGCGCCTTGCCTCAGTCGGTTCAGCGCCCGACCCCCTCTGCGCTCAGGTCCCACGGGGCGGAGCCTGCTTGGGGTCCCCCCCCCCAGGCTCTCAGAACCATGAAGTGACCCCTCCCCCAAACAAGGCCGCTCAAGACACGAACAAAGCTGAAGACGTGTGACCTGGAGGAGACGCGGCCTGAGGGGCGGCCGCCCGGCCAGTACAGAGGGGTGAGCTCCTGTCACACGGAACGCTGGGGCGCAACGGTCCTCATGTCACAGGATTTCGGTGGAGAAACAAGCTACAGACACAGGCAGAGCCTCCAGAAGTAGGAACTCGAGCCGGAAGGCCCTCGGGGCAAAACGGAAAAGACTCGGAAATCCAGGCGCACCTGACCGGCCACACGGAAGCACAAAGGAAGAGACAGAATCCGCAAAACGCGGGCGCCCGGGGGACTCAGTCCGCTGGGCGTCCGACTCCGGCTCAGGCCACGACCGCCGGGCCGCGTCGGGCTCTGTGCTGCCCGCTGGGGGCCGGGAGCTGCTTCGGATTCGGTGTCTCCCTCCTTCTCTCTCTGCCCCTCCCCGGCCTGCACGCCCTCTCTCAAACATAAACAAACATGAGCATTGTTTTTAAAAAAGGAAAGGAAAACCACAAAATGAAACAAAATCCCCAGAGTGTCAGAGACCCTCGGGGTGAGCGGCCCCGGTCCCGGGGCGGCACCTGCGCGGTGAGAGCGGCGCCCAGGACGCCGCCCGCCCGCCCGTCCCGGAGCGCAGCGCCCGCCCTGCGCGAGGACGCCGAGGAAAACGCCGAGGAAAACGCCGAGGAACGGCCGCGCGCAGGCCCGCAAGCCGAGAGCGCCCACGACGGCCGCTCCCCTCACCCCGGAAACGACGGACGGCGTCTTCACATCTCGGGAGGCGGCCAGGGGCGCCGGGCGGCTCGGGCCGGCGGCACCCCACTCTGGATTTCGGCTCAGGCCACCGTCTTGCATTTCGTGGGGTGGAGTCCCACGCCGGGCTCGGCGCGGGCAGCACGGACCTGCCCTGGCCCCGCTCTCTCTGCCCCTCCCCTGCTCACACTCACTCTCACACTTAAACTTTTTTTTAATGTGCTGGAAAGCCAAAAGGAAAACCACACACAACAACGGATCCCTGCCGACCTGAAATCCCAGCAGAACGCCCACCACGAATCCAGGCAAAATAAAGATATTTTCAGGCAACCAGAAGCCACGAGACCTCTTTGCCCAAAACGCCCACGCAACAAAACATATTAAGACTGTTCCTCAGGCTGGAGAGAGAGGCCAGCAGACGGCCCCCCTGCGGGCGAGGATGGAGAGCCGTGCGGAGTGCGCGTGCGCGGCGCGCCTGCACCATCGCGTGCATACAGTACACACACACTGCCTTCAACGCTTACGTGACACAGATGTGACAGCGGCGAGCGGTGGGCTCATGACACTTGTCAGAAAGAAACTAAACGGCCAGAATAGCACAAAACGTGGGGTCGTGGAAACAGGAGCCGCCGTGGACCCGCACCCTGCTTCCGCGACACGAGGCACAGTCTGAGCCGAGCCCTCCGGCTCCCACCTGGCGCCACAGCGCTCACGTCTCCGCTGTGGGTCTGGGGCTGACAGGTGTGCCATCTGTGCGCATGTGCACGGGTCCCCCCGCGGCCGCACCCCCCCCTCCCAGGCCAGCCTGCACGGGCCGCATGCTGCCCGGGTGTCTCGCACCGGGGTCGCTTTGGGAATTACGGTCTCCCCGCACGCAGGCCCCAAGGACCACTGTCACCTTTACAACAGCTGTTTTACGAGGCGACGCCTTGGAGGCGGCTGTTCTGTGCGCTTCCTTAGGGCCCGTTCAGTGTGGAGTTTCAGGGTTTTCCCTCTCTCTGGAAAGTTCCCTCCAACAGCGGCTTTAAACCCGAGCCCCGACTGGCCTGGCCTCTCCCCAGGCTCTGCCGGCGCGGCGCTCCTCGGGCCGGGCTCCCACCGCCTCGGCCTTGCTCCCGCTGCGCGGCCGCGGGGGGTCACCTCCCTCCGGCCCTCACTCTCCTGCCCCCCCCCCCCCCCCCCCCCCCCCCCCCCCCCCCCCCCCCCCCCCCCCCCCCCCCCCCCCCCCCCCCCCCCCCCCCCCCCCCCCCCGCGAAGACCCCTCAAGTTCACTCCCTGTTTCCAGAGTCCTTTCCTTAATGAATTCAGACGCAAGCTGTTTCCACTGCCAGGTTTTGCCCATTTCTGATCCGAGATGGTTTCCACAAATTCCCTCAAACGCTGCTGTGAGCGAGCCTGGCCAGGCCTCCCCGCCTGCCTGGGGACGCCGGCGCCCCGTCACACTCCCCGCTCTGGTGTGAGGGCCGCGTTCGGGTTTTGTTGAGTTCACTTTGCTTCTGGCCACATCACTCCTAGACCCCTGAGCAGGGCGACCTCACCCGGCCCCCGCCCCCAAGGCCGCCCCATCCCCCTGGGGTTGGGTGTCCGCGGATGGATGGGAGTCCGCTCTCCCTCCGCGCCGCACTCGAGGCCACGCGGGAGGCTGCCGTGGGGCTGCCCGGCCGGCCGGGGCGCACCGGAGACCACCCAGATGCCGCTGCCCGGCCCCCCATTTCTCCTCCAACACGCAGCCCTTCCGGTCGGGTTTCACTCACATCCTAGTCACCAGCTGGGCCCGCAGCCCCTGAACAAAACCGAACCCAGCCGGGCCACCGAGCAGAGTTCTCGGTCACCACTTCTGACCGCCCCTTTCTCCCGAGCGGGACGGCCACCACCTCCTGGCCTGTCCCCTCCCGGGGAAGGAGAGCGCTACGCCAAGCCTCCTGAGACACCGGACGCCACTCAGCAGTGCTTTCGTTTTCCTTTATTTTTTTAAAAAAGCCCCTAAATTCTATGGCTTCCAGGAAGCATCAGAGAAACCAAAGCGCCATTTCTGTACACCGTGGAAAGCAAGACCTAGACACACACACGCCACCGCCAGGCCCTCCCGGCTGCCCCGCCCCCAGCGGCACCGAGGGACCCCGGGGACCCGCAAGAACCGCACCGCCGCGGTGGGTGGGGGCTGCCCGGCCCCGCTCGGACCCGCGGGGCTGGGCCGGGGCTTTAAGGCGCTTGTCCCCTGACGCCAGGAGCCTCCGCACACCCGGCGCGGGCACTGGCCGCGGCCCCAGCGCCAAGCGGGTGGCCGCCCCCGGGCTCCGGCCCCGGACGCGGCTCCGCGAGCAGGCGCGGCAGGAGACGCCGAGGGGCTGTGCCCGCCGGCCCAGGCTTTGGTGCAGCATTTTGGTTGGGGGGCCACCCCCACCCCACCTTCCCCTTCGGTGCGGGGAGGCCCCGGGCGGGTTCGCCCCGGCAGCAACGCCCACAGCGCCCCCTCGAGAGAACGGCCTTTGGATCGAGGGAGACCAGCTGGACTTTATGGAAGTAACAGGGCGGCGCCGGCTACTCACTCCGGCGGCGGAGGGCGCGGGGCGGCCGCTGTGGTTCTTTTTCTCGTTTCAAATAGTTAATGCTCTCGGAGGGGAGGACTAGACACAGGTGCAGAAACTTCGGCCAAAGTCTCGTGTGACAGAAGTGACCCCACGTGGAGGGGGGCGGGCGGCCGCGGCCGGCCCTGCAGTCTGCGTCCGGGCTGTGGACGAGCTGGTCCCGGGGGCTGCGGCGGGCGGATTCAGGGCACCTCTGCCCCGGGTCACTTGTGTCGCTGCACCGATTTTCTCTTTCTCCTCTTGAAGAAACAGCAGCACCTGGACAGGGTGGGTAGGTCGGTGGGCGGGGGGGTGCGGGGGAAGGGGGCGGAGCCAGCCCAGCGGCTGCGCGTGCACGTGAGGGGGGGCTTACTTGGTGTCATCAGTCACCTCCACCTCAGCGGGCGCCGTGATGGGGGCGTTGGAGTGACCGGCAGTGGGGTCGTCCGTGTTCAGCTCCCCGTTGGTGGAGTTGAGCGCCTAGGACAGGGGTTGGGGCACGGCAGGAGAGTCAGGCGGCCCTGCCTCGCGCCCGCATCGTTGGGGTCCTTGCCCCGCCCCTCACCTGGTTTTTGCTGTGTAGCTGGGCTTTGTCCCGAGGCTGCGGCTGCGAGGGCAGGTCGGTGTGGACCGTGCCGATGGGTGTCGGCTGCAGGGGGGCAGGAGGGACGCAGCTCTGAGGCCGCTTCGGCCCGGGCCCGCACATACCAGGGCCCCCCAACCTCCGGACCCTGGGCCCGCCCACCTCCGCCCCGCCCGCACGCACCTGGGGTTTCCCCGCCCCTGGGCCCGCCCCCTCGCCCGGCCCCGCCCCCGATCCTGGGCCCGCCCACCTCTCCCGGGCCTGCACGTACCAGGGGCTTCCCCGCCCAGTCGTACTCGTAGTCGAACACGAAGCCGCTGCGGTCGAAGAGGTCGGTGAAGAGCTTGCGCAGATAGTCGTAGTCCGGCTTCTCGAAGAAGTCTAGGCGCCGCACGTAGCGCAGGTACGTGGCCATCTCCTCTGTGGAGAGCCGGAGGGGCACGGGGGTCAGCGGGGCGGCGGGCGGCGCCGGCCGGGGCGGCGGGGACCGGGCGCCCCTCACCTGGGAAGCTCTCGCAGAGCACCTCGATGGGCGTGGCCCGCTTGGTGTCCCCGATCTTCTGGTAGCGCTCCTTGAGCGTGTCGGCCTGCAGGGACAGCGGTCAGGACCCCGACCCCGAGGCGCCCCGGCGCCCGCGCCCCCGGCCCCGCGCCCACCTTGAGGCCCTGCCAGGGCAGGCTGCCGCGCAGGAAGTACATGAACATGTGGCCCAGCGCCTCCAGGTCGTCGCGGCGGCTCTGCTCTGCGGGGGGGAGGGGGGGAGGTCAGCGCGGCCCACGGCTCCCCCCCCCCCGCCCCCGCCCGCGCGGCTCACCCTTGCCCAGGTGCGTGTTGATGCTCATGTAGCGCGCCGTGCCCGTCAGGCTCTTGTGCTCGCGGTACGGGATGTGCTTCTTGGTCTCGGGGTCGATGTACTCCTTGGCCAGGCCGAAGTCGATGATGTGGACGGCGTGCTGCCGCGGGGTGCCCGGGCGCCCCACCAGGAAGTTCTCGGGCTTCACGTCGCGGTAGATGAGGCTCTTGGCGTGCACGTACTCCATGCGCGTGATCTGCGGGGCGCCGCGCCTCAGTGCCCGCCCCAGAGCCTCCCACCTGTCTCCCCCTCCCCGCCCCAGAGCCGCCAACTGTCTCCCCCTCCCCACCCCAGCTTCTGCATCCCGCCCCAGCTCCCGCCGCCCCCTCCCCAGCTATCTCCATTACCACCCCCCGCGCCCCGCCCGTCTCCCCCCGCCCGCACCAGCTGGATGGCGATCATGAGCACCGTCTTGAGCGTGAACGTGCGATCACACAGGTCAAACAGGTCCTCCAGGCTGGGCCCGAGCAGCTCCAGCACCATGGCATTGTACTTCCCACACGGGCCGAAGTAGTAGACCTGGGGGACGCCCTCTGCAGGGGACCACACAGAGACTCGTGAGGCCCCGCCCGCGAGGCGCCCCCGCCCGGCCGCGCCGCGCCCGCCGTACCTGTGGCGCTGAGCTGCTTGTAGAAGCGGTACTCCAGGTGCAGCTGAGGGGCCCGGGACTTGATGGGCTCCTAGGAGGGGCGGGCGGTACACGCGGTCAGGTCCCCCAAGGTGTGCGTCCGCCCCCACTCCCCTTAGAGGGCAGCAGGGGGCGGGGGTGGGGGTGGGGCCCGGCTGGGCGGCGGGAGGGAGGGCCTGGACTCACCAGTTTAATAGCTACGTATTCATTTGTGTAGAGATTCTTCCCTGTGGAAGAGAGGCTCGTCAGCGCGGCGTGCCCCCCACCCCCGCGAGGAGGAGACCCCCACCCCTCCAGGGACCAAGGCCCCCTCCAACTTGACCACGTCCTAGGAGTAACATGAATGCCTACAAGGCCTGCCCCGCCGTGGGGGGCACTCCTGTGCCCACACTCTCAGCCTGGAGCCCGCCCTGCCAGCCCTCCGTCCCCTCCACCCCCGCCCCGCCCACTCAAGGGGGGCTGCTCCCAACTCCTCTCTATGGGTCCTTCCCGCCAGCACACCAGCTCGCTCCAAATTCTCCCATCTATAAAAACAAAAAAGAGAACAGAGCCATGGTGATCCCGGGGGGGCCCCCCCTTCAGCTCCCACTGCAGAGAACCAGGAGGCCGTCCACGCCCTGGCCAACCCCCCAGGCCACCTGACCAACACTGGACCCTCAGCTCCCTGGACTACCCCCACCCCACCTCCCCCTCACTGTGGAGCAAGGCCCCTGGCAAGAAGCCCCACGGGGAGGCTTGTCCTGTTCACGTCCTGCGGGGACCCAGGCAAGGTGCTCCACGCCCTCCTGGCCATCAGGGTGGGGAGCCCCCTCCGGGCACCGAGAGGGAACTGGCCCCAGGCCCCTGGTTCTGGTGCACACCAACGGGAGACGGAGTCCCTGACTGGCTTCCCGGGACAACAGAGCTCACACCGGGCCTGGGTTTGGGAGTGTGCCGGTAAAAGACACACACAGCCCCGGGCACGGGGCCCTCCCAAGCCCATCACCAGCCCCCAGGACCCCTGGAGTCCAACCTCCCAGAGCTGTCAAAACTAGAGCCCCTGACGCCGGCGGCACCCAGACCGGCCTTCTGGCTGCTCAGGGCTCCCGGAAGGGTCTGGCCTCCCTGTGTGCGGACACCTGACGCCCACCTGCTGCGTGATTGTGGGGGGGCGCCCCAGCCCCCGTGGGTGTCACCGTGCCCAGCGACGTGGGTACCCGTGCCCCTCCCAGCACTGTCCTGTCCATGCCCTTGGGCTGGCCTCACCAGGCCCCAAAGTCCATGAACACGGTCCCCACGGGGTACGCTCGCTTCATCACCGTCTGTCCCACTGTCCTGGGTAGGACCCATCCAGGCCTCGGCTTCCTCTCGGTCCCGGTGCATAGTCTGGGCGACACCCGCCCCCATGTGGCGGCAGAGACGTGGCTGAGTACCGCCTCACAGGACACGGCCTGTCAGTCCACTGCACCGGTCACGGCCCCACCTCGGCGCCCAGCGTGGGGGCATCTGGCTGCGTCCGCCGTTCTAGGGCCTCTGTTCCAAGTGGCTGTTTCAGAGTCGGCCTGCCAATGTCCCCAGAAGGCTGCCGAGAGGTGGCCGGAGGCCCCGCAGGAGAGGCTGACGAGGGGACATCCTAGCACGGGCCCCCAGCCGTGACTCGGGGATGAACCTCCCTCGCTGATGTTTCCGGTTCCCGGCGGAGAGCCTGCGGGAGCCTCCGTCAGATCCATTCCAGGGGCACAGGGTGGGTTGGGACACGTTTATAAACGGTACTGTTTTTTAATTTTTATTTTCCAACTCTGTGCTGCTCAAATAGAAAACTTCATTTCTAGCTGCTTCCTGGGAGAGTGCCGCGGCCACTGCGTGCGCGCCTGGCGGGCTCGGCCCCAGCCCGCTGCTTCCCCTGTGGCTTCTCCGTTTCCGCCTCGTGTCTGGCCAGGGCCTGGAGGGATGGGCAGAGGGCCCCGTCTTCCCGCAGACCGCGGCTCACGTGGGTTGACAACTAAGAGGCTCATGGGCTCTCATCAGCAGGGAAAGAAAGTTCCCTTCAAGCCCTGCTCTCTGGGTTTTGATAAAAAATGGGTTTTGCCTTTTGCTTTTAATTTTTTTATGTTTTATTTATTATTGAGACAGAGAGAAACCGAGCATGAGTGGGGGAGGGTCAGAGAGAGAGAGAGCAAGACAAAGAATCAGCAGCAGGCTCCGGGCTCCGAGCTGTCAGCACAGAGCCTGACGCGGGGCTCGAACTCACCAACTGTGAGATCATGACCTGAGCCGATGTTGGCCGCTTACCCAGCTGAGCCCCCCAGGCGCCCCTAGGTCTTGCCTCTTGTGTGATGAAAGTTTCAAACCAAAACCAAACACTGGTGCAGGAAAGGCCCACATCCTCACCGCCCAGAGGGCACCAGCGCCTGCTCTGAGTCCCACCCATTATCTGCACACCTACCACCCACTGGCTGTTCTTTGCTTTTTATTTTTGAGAAAGAGAATGTGCACGGGTAGGGAAGGGGCGGAGAGAGAGCTAGGGGGAATCTTACACAGGCTCCATGCTCAGCGCAGAGCCTGACGGGCTGGACCCCATGGCCCTGGGACCCCGACCTGAGCCGAAATCAAGAGTTGGGCACTCAACCCACAGAGCCACCCAGGTGCGGCTGGATCGCCCTTATTTTTAGTTTAACAAAACAAACCAGGCAGCATTTCAGAGGCACAAACCTCCGGAGCTGCCCCCTCAGTGGCCCTGCCGGGGGGACCGCAAACCCAGCTCCGGTGCACTTGGGGCTCGCTCTCCCGGGAGGTGGCCACCTGGACCGCACACGCCGACGTGCCTCGGCCGCGAGCCCTGGGCGACGCCAGCCCTGTATCGGGACAGAAGGCGTGGCCCCCACGCACGGCCCTGCCAGGTCAGTCTCCACCTTCACCTTCATGTCCCGAGAGGCAGCCACCGTGGCGGAGTCATCTGGCATGTTCTTTCCTTTCTGGCTCCTTCCACACCTCACGCGGTGGCAGGTCCCTCACGGGGACACGGCCTGGCTTAGCAGGTCACCCCAGGGGCCAGCCACCCTGTTCGAGTCCTCTGGGCGTGGCCAACGGGACCTCCTGTGGGCGGCCACGAGCTCCTGCGGAGGAAGGCCTCCCGAGCTCCCTGGCCGGCCATCCGTCTGCTTTCGTGAAGCGTCCATTCACATCTCTTGCCCATTTTTAACTTTTTAAGTAATCTCTACAGCCCACGGTGGGGCTCAACCTCATGACCCCAAGATCAAGAGCCACGTGCTTCTCTGACCCACTGAGCGCCCCTCGAGCCCACGTTTAATCGGAGCGTCTGTACCCCAGGGACCGTTGCTGCCGAATGGCACTCTGCTGGCGGTGCCCGCCCGTGGGCGCCCCTGCACGGAGCCTGCGTGGCAGCCCCTGACGCCGGTGCGTCCTGCCGCGGAAACCTTCGTCCTGACCGGGCGCGGGAACTCAGGGAGAGCCAGTCTCCGGAGGTCCAGTCCGAGGTGAAGGCGAGAGAGCGTGTCCGCGCACGTGGGGGCCGTGCAGGCCGCAGGGGCCTCTGGGAGCCTCGCCAACGTGAGCAGCCTCCCTGCGCATGCCGAAGGTGAGAGGCCGGAGGCCAGACAGGAGGAAGGTTCTGGGCCCACACGGGTCTGGAGCCGCGGCCATCCATTGTGCAGAGGCCGCCCTGACCTCCCCTGACACTTGGCGGAGAACCCAGGACTCACCACGGGGCCGGGCGGCTCCAGCCTTCAAGGTCCGCCCTCGGCCCCCCCAGCGGAGCCGGAAGCTGGCCCCCGGGCCATGGAGAGGATCTGCAGGACAAGGCAGAACCCGGACAGTGACCTTGCGACACCCACAATTTCTCACGTGGTACACCACTAATGTGGGAAAAAGGCGGCCAATCAATCACGAGGGAAAACAAAGTCAAAGGCACCTGCGAGCTGGCCTGTGAGACAGTCACCAGTCGGTCTGAGGGTTTAAGGGCAGAGGAAGCAGCAGACAGGAGACGCTGACAGAGAGGCGGGGGCGAGCGGCGACCGACAGCGCGGAGGACACGGGCTCCCGGGGCCGGTCCACGCAGGCTGGACGCGGCCGCACAAGAACGGGGGAGCTCCCCCGAGAGCACGGGGGGCTGACGGAAAGCCGGGGAGCAGCCCGAGGGGCCTGCAGGAAGGCATCAAACACTCTGAACCCACGTGGAGCTGGAGTCTGAGGACTCGAAGAGACGAAAACAGAGACAGAGAAAACACGGAAGAAACGACGACTTGTCTCCCGATGTGACGAAGGAGCGTCCTCCACCTGAGCGGCTGAGGGAAGCCCGACCGGCCCGGCGGAACCCACCCTCAACGGCGTGGCCCGGACTCGGAAGCCAGCGGCGAGAAGGAGCGCCTTGACGGTCCCGTCGGGACAGCGAGGCCGGCCGGCTCCGGCGCCCACGCGCACGTCCACACGGAACGGCCTGACCGAGCGGGCGCCGGCGGGCACCGGGCACCCGGACCCTCACAGGCCGTGCCCACGGGAGCTTGCAGATGGGAGCCCATGTCCTCACCGACACGCCTCCCCCGACCCGGCGCTCGGACGGACCCTGTGCGCGAGACTTGGAGAGGACGCTCGGGCCAGTCCGAGCCACTAGAGGGGAAATCCACGCCTGGCAGAGCGTCCCCGAGCAGGACGACAGATGTGGACACAGACCACCGAGGTAACAGCGCCCAGCCACGGGGCCCCTCGCAGAGCCGTGTAGGGCAGGGGCCGGGCCGAGTGGAACACGCACCTCGGGCTCAGAACGCGTCTTGAGGCACCAGCCGCTGCACCCACAGCCCGGCACACGCGCCCCCGTCTGGAGAGACCCCTGCCGTACAGGCTGCTGGCAGGGTCCCGGCCTGCCGTGTGCCCATCTGGCTGTGTGAGTGAACGTGCGGCAGGGGTGTGGCAGGGCGGCTCCGTGTGGCCTGAGCTGCGGACCGGTGGCCGGGCTGCCTGGGGGCCCTTCTGTGTGGGCCGGGCCGGGTGCAGCTGGACCCGTGCCCCGGGGAGGGCGGCCGTCTCCCCCGTGCATCCGGCAGGGTCAGTTACCCAGTGACAGACGCACCCGCTGTCGGAGCCGGGCACCTGCCCGCCCTCCAACCTGCACACGGAGATCAGACGCCGGCCCTCGGCCGCTGCTGGCTCAGAACCCAGCCGGGGCTTCGGGCGGTGAGCCTCCGCGGCCCCAGCCCAGCTGCGGCGGCCTCTGCGGTAGCTGAGGTGTGGCTCGGGCCCAGCACGGTGACACGGACCCAGCCTCGCGGGGCCACCAACAACAGCGGCCCCGACTCCGCCTGCAGTTCCCGCGCTCTCACTTCACCCCGCACACCCACGGGCACCCACCAGCCAGGAGCGGACGGCTGCACGTGGGTCCCCCGCACGGCGGCTCAGACGCCCCCCAGAGGCGGCCCTCGGGGAGGCCGGGGGAGGCCAGGCACCCGCCCCTCCAGCACAGCCGCCTCCTTTGGAAGCAGAAAGCTCGCACGTACCTGAATTCCAGTCCCGACGGTCGGGAAGCCATCTGTGGGCAGTGGCCGCGGTCCCGCCGGGCGGGCTCCCCTCCCCCAAGCCCCAAAACACACACGAGTGGGCTCACCTAGCCGGAGCTCCCCGAAGTTGCCACAGCCTATCTTCTTCCCGACCCGGAAGTTGGGGCCCACCATCAGGACCCCCGAGCTGGTCCCCGAGCTCCGGACACCATGGCTGGTCCGGCCGCCGGCCTTGGACATTCTCCGACCCTCCTCCGACTCCCCTTTCCCTCCTTTCTTGTCAAAATCCATAAGTTTGTGGTACCCTGGCCTCTCCACGGTGACTCTGCTGCCGAGCAAATCCCGGGCCTGCGCAGACCTGAGCTTGCGGGCGGCCCTTCCGGGCTAGTGCAGCATGGTGGCCCGGCGGGCTCCCCGCTAGTGAGACGTGGGTGCGTGCCAGGGCCCGGCCGTGGCACTCATCTCGGTGGCCTCGGGGTCGCATGCAGGGGGAGGACACATTCTGTTGGCAGGTTCCGCAGCCTCAAATCTTGCGGCTCCCAACTGCGGAGAAACAAAGGCGCGGGTTAGAAGGCCAGAATCCTGCCCCCTCCCCCACTCCCGTCCCCAACCAGCCTCAGGGTCCAGAGCCCAGAGCCCGGACCCCAGATGGGCAGGGAGACCTGCAGTGCGGTGTCAGCTGAGGGCCATGCCCCCGAGGCTTGTGCAGCACGGCAGCGTCCTGGGCACAGATGTGACCCGGGACCCTCTGGGCGGCCCAGGAGCAGTGACTCGGGCCGTTGTGAATTGCACGGTGAGAGGTGCTCTGCCGCGTGACCCCCACCCCACAGCTCAAGCACAACTCTGCGGGCAGAGGTGACGGCCAGTCAAGTGACGGAGGCCTTAGAGCCTGAGGCTGGCGGCGTGGAGGGGCCGAGGGTCTGCTCCTCAGCGGACGGAAGACGGACGGCAGAGAGGTCGGGAGACCTCCACCCTAGCGGCCTCCCAAACGGCCTCCCAAACGGCCCCCCAGGATGTGCTCCAGGAGCCTGTGGCACAGGACCGGCCTTGGCCCCGTGGGTACGGAGCCGGCATTGTGGAGGGCAGGGCAGGCACTGAGCAGCCCCAGGATGCAGGGTGGGGTGGGGGACAGGTGCCCAGAGGCACGCGCCCCCACCACAGCCCCCTTTCAAGTCGGAGTGTGGCGCCAGGGGCCACAAGCCAGCTCTCGCCTGTCGCCGCCCCACAGGCACCCGATGCCTTCCCACATCTGTGAGCGATTGCCGCGGCCCAGGCCGCAGAGGACGTGGCAGCACGGCGCCGCCAGGCTCAGCGCGGGTGGGGACGGGCAGCCGCTTCGTCCAGAGGGAACACCACCAACTCTGAGGCCGGGGGAGCGGACAGCTCACAGAAGCTCCCTCGCTGCCGGACGCCCCAGGGGGGCAGGGACGGTGTCGCCCGACCCCGAGTCCTCCCCGTCACTGCCCGGCCCAGGGTGGGGGGGGGCCCACGGGGATGGCCGGAGTGCGGTGCACACACACAGCCCCACACAGCCCCACACACCGCTCAGAAAACCACGCAGGCCCAGGCCCTCTCTAGTCCGCGAGAAGCAAGGCCCCGCCTCCTTTGGGGACCATTGCTCCCGTGCGCCCTGGGGGCCCCAGGCCATCACCCCAGCGGGTCCTGGGTGACGACCAGTCCGGAACAGGGCCCAAACACAAAGGAGGGTGCCTGCAGGGACCCCAAACTGCCTCGCTCCGTCCGTGGCATCGCCTAGAACAGGCAAGGGGAGGGGGTCCTGGGATGGTGGAGGGCCCACCCGGGAGGGGATGTGCTTGTCTGGGGCCAACGGGCCCGCCCACCGTGTGCCAGCGGAGCCGCCACAAGTCCCGCTGTCCACCTGAGGGCGAATCTGAAGTCTACCATTAGAACAAGTTCTCCACCAGCAGCAGCCGCCCCTAGGCTCAGGCCAGACCCCCGCTCCCCAGGCGCTGGAGCACTGGATCCACCCGGCCAGAGGGGCCAGGAAGCACTCTCTCCCCCCGAGGGTGGAGGCAGCCTGTCTGAGCTTCTAAGTCCCTAGTTCATGATTCTTCGCCTGACGGAGCTCGGATCCCCATGCCGTACAGCTCCCCCTGCAGAGCGCGCAATTCAGTGGTCTTTAATATACTCAGAGTTACCCAACCATCACCACGATCCAATTCCGGAACATTCCATCACCCAAAAAACTTCCCATCCCATCAGCAGTCACCCCCCACGAGCCTCTCCCGTCCGGGGACGAGCCTGTTCCGGACGGTCCCCCACGTGGACTCCCACCCCGCGTGGCCTCGCATGTCCGGTTCCCTCCCGGAGCGTCGTGTGTTCAGGGTCCGTCCACGGGGCGGCGGGGGCGGGCGCCTCGCTCCTGCTCGCAGCGGACCGAGTGTCTGTTCATCTGATGGCAGACACCTGGATTGTGTCCACCTTTGGGTGTGGAGAAGTGTGTATGTGGACGCGTGTTTCTGTTTCCCTCGGCGCACACCTGGGGGTACACCTGCTGGCTCAGATGGAAGTCCCCACACGGCGCACAAGGGCACAGCTCTCCGTGCCCCCGGCCCCCGCGCCGCTGTCCCAGTGGGTGTGCGTCCGGTCTGCCTCTCCCTGAACGCCTGCCTTCCTTCCACACACAAGTGTCCTCCCCCGACTGCGGCGAGGGAGGCGGCCACAGACTCACCGGAGAGCGACCACGTGTGAAGTGGCGAGGGATGGAAGAGGACCGAGCAGGAGGCCCGGAAGCCGCACCTGGACGGCCGCTCACGGGCGCAGGAGCGGGCGGCGCGGAGCCTGCGCCAGGACTGCCCAAGGGGCTGGACGGAGGAGAAATGGGCAGGAGACTGGCGCTCCCCGTGTCGGTAATCATCCAGGAGTTTTACAAAACACGCCTGTCCCTGGTAAAAAGTTAAGGGCCACAGGCTGTCGGTCCCCGTGCGGAGGCCCCGTGCCCACAGAGCCCACAGCCTGTCACACACCCGCAGGCTCTGGATCCCACTAATGGACGCTCAAAGAAAGTTTCCATCAGATTTTCTTTCTGTCACAAAGTAACCAAGAACGTATGCACGTGCACATTTGCACACACACAGGTGCATGGACGCCCATGCACAGCCACACACACACACACACACACACACACACACACACACAGACCGTCAGAGTCCGATGGAAACCCCACGGAAGCCGGAGGCTCTCGGGAAACGCTCAGGGAGCCAGAACCTGCCTGCAGGCCCTGCAGACAAGCAGAGCAGAAGCCGGGAGCAGACCCCCTCGGGGCCACACGGGAGCAGGCTGCTGGGGCGCCTCCAGGCAAATGAAGCCAGGCGGGCACACACTCAGGGCAAGGGACGGCAGATGTGGCCTTTGTCCTGGGGCCTGGCATGCAGCTTTTCAAACCCGGGCACCTCCTGACTTCCCGGCGCACCAGAGCTCAGGCCAGGCCCGGGCACCACAACGGAGCTGTGGGGCTGGGGTGCAGGGAACAAAGGCTGGGGGGGCTCGGCGGCCCCTCTGCAGGGAGACCCAGCTCTGGACTCCACCCCCCGCCCCGCCCCGCACACAGGCTTCCACAGGGCAGGAAGAGCCCCTCTGGGGGCCTCCCGCTCTTGCACCTTAGCCCCCAGCCCTCCTGGGAGGCCCCTCCTCAGCCATCGGCACTCAGTGGTCCCTGGCAGCCCCCTTGTCCCCTGCGCAGTAGCAGGTGGGGGGTACCCTGGGCCTGCACCCCAGATCGGCAGGGGCGTCTCCACCCGGCCTCATGATCCAGGGTTCAAGCCATCTTGGATGTGCAGAGCCGCCCTCGGTGGGCCAGGCAGACCCGTGTGGCTGTGCGGCAGCTCCAAGGTCCCCTCTGAGAGACCCCAGTGACGCCGGGGGCCCGGGGGCCAGCAGCCCCTCCGCCAGCCTCCCCCCTCCACAACAGGCTCCCTCCGCGTGCGCCTCCAGCAGCCCCTCGCAGCCTCTCGGTCCAGAAAGGGCCCCGATGGTCCAACGGGCAGCAGAGACAAGGCGACCAGCGCCACACCGGAGCCCTGCCCATGCACACACTGCCCCACCGCGGGTCCCCGGACACACGCCGGTGCCCCCCAACTGCACTCCCCCAAGCCCGGGGTGCTGGCCCACAGGGCAGCTGTGTGACCCACCGCCCTCGGGGACAGCAGGCACCACGGAGACAGGTGAGCAGCCCTTCGCTCTGACCCCGTCCACGGACAGCCCAGGGGATACCACTCTTCAGAAAAAAAGAGCCACCACCCCACAACCCCAAAGGCAGCACAGACTTGCAAATGTTCCAGAAGGTGGCCAAAATCGCCATGCCCCGGCAGGCCACCCCACCCGGCAGGGGCCACACGGGGACATTCTGGGTCCTCTCGGGACACTGTGAGCACCAGGTGGGACCCACAGGGGCATGTCAGAGTGAATCACGTGCTAGCCTGGGGGAAGCGGGGACAGGGGCCACGCAGCGGGGCTGAAACAGGGCCGGGGGCGGCCTGGCATACCTGGGGGAGGCCGGTAGCCCGAGACCTCGGGAGCGGAAGCGTCTGCTGGCCCGGGCCCAGCGCCAGAGCTAAATATACTCCTCCTGGGGGAAGGGGCCTCCCATCCCTTACTCAGGCCCAAAATAAACCGGGTCCCCACGCAAACAACATGGCCCCCACTTCCTGACACGGGACAGGAATCCCACAGCAGGACGGTCCCCCGCCCCCACCACGGGGACCACCGCCCAGCACCCAGGCAGCCCCTGGAAGCTGCCAGTCGGCCGCGGCCCCACCATCGGGTCTCGAAGAGACCGCTCTGGGCCGGCGCGGTGCTCCCCCTCAAGCACCTGCCTCTGCGGAGTTACCTGCCACGGTTTTCGGGGCGTCCTCCATCTTGTCAGGGCCAGGGGCCAGCTCCCCTGCTGGAGGCCCCAAGACCCCCTTCTCTATCTCCACTCAGTGATGTCACAGTCCCTGGCTGACATCACAGGCACAGCCCCGGCCCAGGCCTGGGACACGTCTGGGAGCACACGAAGGAGGCGGCAGTGGGTGCGGGCCGAGAAGCGCCCGCCTCACTCGGGCCCCAACTGGGCATCCCCGGCCATGCGCCTCCCTCCCCTGAGCCTCCATCTCCCAGGCACCTGCTGCCGTGCAGGCGAGGCTGCCTCCCCAGGATCCCCCCTGGGTTTGGGGTCACAGTGCCCCAGGAGCCCCAGTTCCCCTTTGCCGTGCCACTCCCCAGGAGCGACCTGGACCCTGGAGACATGGGCGACCTTGTAGCGGCAGCTGAGAAGCCCAAGGTCACCTGCAAGGTCACGTTATGCTGAAGAGGAAAGAAGTGTCCCCAAAAGCACAGGCACAGGAGCCGCCTGCCTGGCCCCCCACGAGGCCACGTTGACGCACGTTGAGCAGAAACGGGTCATCATATGTGCAGCTGCAGCAGAGATCCGACCCCAAGCACACCTGGAGGAGGAGCGCGAACCCACCTGGCGGGGCCGCCAGGCGACCCGTGGGCCGAAGCGGGGAGAACTGTCCCCGTGGGCGCCACACACGGGCCACGTGTGCCGAGGAGGTGGCCTGAGGTCCCTTCTCGGTGACCAGGAGGGAAAGGCCGATGTCCAGCGTCGGGGTAAGCTCAGCGGCCCCGCAGGCGCACCGAGAGGGCACCGAGTTCCGGCCGGGACACAGGGACAGGAGACGGCAGGTGAGGGACGGAGGCGCAGGTGACAGGCCGCCAGCACCTGCTCGCAGCGCTGCAGGAACAGCAGACCGGGTGGCCCAGGCCCACGGACCACGAGCAGCAGGGCCCCGGGCGCCGTGCCTCCCTGGGTGCTCTGGACGCACGTCAGTGCTCTCAGAATGAATCAGATTATAAAAGAGACGCAAGGTCCCGGGGCAGCCAGGACCCGGCGAAGACCCGTCAGTAGGTGTCTTCCAGGCAGCAGGGCCATGGCAAAGACGTCCTGGTACGAGCCGGCTCCAGGGACCAGGGTCTACTGCCGACGCCTCCTGCTCTGTTTCGACGGCAGGAAATGATACCCAGGAGCCTGGGGGAACGGCTGGTGACTGTGGCACCTCTCTCTGCACCTGGCAGTTCCTGTAACGAACGGCTGAAGGCAGACAGGAGGGGGCTGGGGACGCCTGTGTGGCTGGTGCAGGTGCGGGCCCTCTGCCGGATGACCACCAGCGGCCGAGCGTCGGGCGGGGTCCTGCTCCGGCAGCACTGACCCCCACCACGTCCGCGTGGGCCGTCCAGCATGGAGTCGCCATCACGTTAGCAGAAACACGCTCAGCCGTGCCGGGAGTGTGCCGGGGCTGGCACGCCGTCCGGAACGGAGCACGTCTGGAACCCGCCATCGTCACCAAGCCCCGGCCTCTCCCCACAAACCCCCATCCGCACGTTTCCACGGAGCGAAGTGCCTGGCGAGGGGGCAGGCGTGTCCCACCACACATGACGGCCCCAGGGCACCGCTCACTGGCCCGCCGGCCCAGCACCACAGCAGTCCTCAGGGTGGGCGGACTTGTGTCCCCAAAGAGTCATGTCCTGACGCCTGGAAACGTGGCCCTATTTGCAAATCAGGGAAGGCCCCTCCTCAGACACACGTCCTCGTGAAGAGAGAACACCGAAGCCCGGGAGAGGCAACCACCATCTTCACACTGCTCCAAGAATGACCCGAAGCAAATGATGAGAAAACAGGCAAAGCCCCAGAAAAAACACAAATGGCCTCGCAGGCGCGCGGCCCAACACCACGGGCCAAGTGCACGGCCTCGGAAAGCCCGGGCGGGGTGCAGGGCTGGCCCCACCCCCGCAGAGGCACCGCCCTTCGCGGGGCGCACTCTCCCTCTAGCGCACGCCACTGCGCAGCACGTGACCCGCACGACACACGAGGCTGTGCGGGTGACGGTTTAGTCGTGGGTGAGACTTCCGGTCAACAGCATGGGGGGACTCAGAAGTTCCATTCGGATTCTCAACTGTGCAGAGGCCGGTGCCCCGAACACCTGTGTTGGTCACGGCTCAGTGGGGAGAGCGCCCGTCGTCACTTGTCAGAGACTTAGAACAGGGGTAACGTTCCGGAGCCACAAGAGTGCGGGAATAAAGACCATGATGTCAGTCAGCAGAACCGTGCGTTTACGTGGAAGATGTCCCTGAGGGGCGTGGAGGAGGCCGCCGGCACTGCCACCCACCTGCGGAGGGACAAGTGACCGCCCCCCATTCCGCGGGTCCGGCAGCCCTGTGCACAGAAAGGAAGCGGGAGACAGTGCCAGCCCCGAAAAGCATGTCCCTGTATGTGGGCAGACGTCGAAGAAGTGGCCTCTCAGGCTTGGGGGGCCCCTTGTAAGCTGAGGCGTGGGGAGAAACCCCAGGACTCTGGGTCTGCCCTTCCCACGCAGGGACCCACGTTCTCCCTCCGAGGATACATACCCTCCACCATGAAAACAATGCAGAACAGTGGAGGAGGAGGGGA
>PISW01013435.1:0-26261 GCA_004023785.1 Mungos mungo
CCCCCCCCCCCCGGTAATCACTGATCCGATTCCCCTCACTATAGATGGGCTTGCATTTTCTAGAATTTTATATAAATGAGATCGTACGGTATGTGCTCATTTTGTCTAGTTTCCTTCTGTAGTGTAATTATTTTGAAATTCATCCATGTTCTCATGTATATTAATGATTTGTCCCTTTTTGTTGCTGACTCCTCTCTGCTGCCGTTTGATGGATGTGCACCATTTCTCTCTTCCGTTCTCCCGGTGATGGGCATTTGGGTTGTTTCCAGCTCTGGACTAATTAAATAAAGCTTTCGCGAGCATGTGCGCACAGGTGTTTGTGTGGACATCGGCTTTCGTTTCTCGGGGAAGCATCTAGGAATGGAATGGCTGGATCATAGCGTAGGGTGTAAATTTACCTTCAAAGAAACTGCCAAACCATTACGAAGGGGCCGGTCCGTTTTGGACTCCCACCAGCAGTGCATGGGTGTGCTCCGTCCTTATTTGTTTAATGTTTATTTTTGATAGAGAGGAGAGAGAGAGAGCGAATGAGCGAGCAGGGGAGCAAGACAGAGGCTCCAAAGCAGGCTCCCAGCTGTCAGCACAGAGCCCGACGCGGGGCTCAAACTCAAGAACTGTGAGATCACGACCTGAGCCGAAGCCGGATGCTCAGCCAATGGACCCCCCCCCGCCCCCCCGCGCTCCTGGGTGTGTCCAGGGTTTTTAATTGTCCTCATTTGAATAGGCATCTATCCGTGGTTTTGGTTGGTGTTTCTCAAATGACTAAAGAGGGTGAGTATCTTTCCACGGGTTTATTTTCCATCTGAGTATCTTCTTCAGTGAAGAGTCTGTTTTCCTCTTTTTGCCTGTGTTGAAAATGTAATCCTATGCTATTTTTGACCACAGACAGATGGCCGCCACCGGTCCAAGCCTTCCACATCGGTGCTGCCTCTTCCCCCCTGCCGGCCTCGGGCCTTCCACATCGCTCCCGCCAGCCCCCTCCCCCAGCCTCCACGCGCTCCGTGGACCAGTCCGGGCGGAGATCAGCTGGGCCCCAGCTCCCGTTCTGCCCTCCCAGTCTTGTGTTCCCGGACTTCGCAACCTCCACTCACGTTGTCTCTCCCTCTCAGATGCATTATGTGACCCTGAACGAGTTGCTGTCCCTCTCTGGGTCTTAGGTGGCGCTTGTGACTACGGATAGGCTGCAGTGCGTCACCTTGGAACCTTCCCAGCTTCGCCACCTGCCAGCTGTGACCTTGCACAAGTTACTTAACCTCTCTGTGCGTGTGTGTTTTCCTCTTAACATGGGGGTGAGGATACAGTAGCACCTGGCTCGTGGGGTTGCTACGAGGACCACGTGGAATGAGCCCTTAGAACAGAGAGGGCACATAGTAAGTGCTCAGTAAAACTCAGCTCTTCCTTGGCAGTCGAAGACTGACCCCAACCGCCCAACTACCCACCTTTGCACGATGTCCCAGCTTCACCCGAAGCTTGAACTTTTGCAAAGCGTCTTCCTCCTCGAGATGCTCCCCTTATGCTTCTGGCCAGTCCGTAGCTTCCCTTGTTCAAAATACAGTGTAATGTTTGCCTCCCCCAGGGAGCCAGCCCTGATGAGCCCAAAGCCCACGTCTAACCCTGAGCTCATGTGGCCCAGACTCCATTTCCTGGGCATTTGTTCGACTTGGTCTCTGTGTAGCTTTGTCTTGCGGCAATTCCCATCTCGGTGCTCCTCCTCCTTCGGGGCTGAGGCCAGCAAATGCAGCAGCTTGGTTTTTTTGCATTTAATTCAGGCTCCGCGAAGGCAGAGGCTCGGCCCTTCCCGCCAGACTGGGGGCTCTCATAGGAACGGGCCACGCCAGCGTACTTGGCCTTGGCCAGTTCCCTGCGTGTTAGCCAAAGGGCTAACACACTCTCTCTCTGATGGCATTTCTTAGAGCCCGTGCTGTGCCAACGGCCTCGGGCCCCAGAGGAGACCAACGACCACTATCAGGGGCTGCAATCCTGTCTTGGCTCTGCGCTCGGCCAGAGCAGCTCAGCCCAGGTGTCTCGGGGCTCCCGAAGGGGCCCGGGTCGAGCCTGGGAGTGAATGCAGGTTTGAAGGAAGGCCATACAGCCGGCGATTAAATGTTTTCCGATGCCAGGAACAAACCCTGTATTGACCAGAGGCCAGAAGAATGAGACCCGTCAGAGCAAACGCGCTGCCCAGAGTCTCTAAGCGGGTCAGTGCGTCTGTGGGAGGCAGGCCCGGAGGGAGGCTGCGTGGGTGGCCTGGGCGGTCGTCTTCAAAACCCCAGGGCCCCGACTTGGCTCACCAAGGACCTGGCGGGGTGGGGGCAGGCAGCGTCCTGGGCCTCTGCCTCTTCGGAGAAAGAAACGTCATGCCCGCAGACAGCAGGGAGTGGGCTAACGCAGGCAGCAGCGGATGAGGGACCAAAGGTGGGCTGACATTCCAGGGACCAGCTGGGATTCCTTGGGAAAGTCAGGCTGAGAACATTATTACGGGAACAGATCTCAGAGAGAGTTCCACGATGTTCTGTGGCTTCCAAGCTGTGTGACTTCGGACAAGTCACTAACCCTCGCTGATCTCATTTCCTCATCTATAATATGGGAATAACACCAGCAGTGATTTAAAAGTTGATGTGGGGGCCACCTGGGTGGCTCAGTCGAGTAAGCGTCCGGCTTCGGCTCAGGGCATGATCTCACGGTTCATGGGTTCGAGTCCTGCGTCGGGCTCTGTGCTGACAGCTCAGAGCCTGGAGCCTGTCTTAAGATTCCGTGTCTCCCTCTCTCTCTGACTCTCCCCTGCTCACACTGTCTCTCTCTGTCTCTCAAAAATAAAAATAAAACATCAAAAAAAAATTTTTTTAAGTTGATGCAGGGAATAATACATGGTAGTTACTAGTATTGTATACACTTATTTCTCAGATGAGGGGCAGAGGTTCAGAGAGGGGCGGCGAGCTGCCCGGATGCAGCACGTCAGGTCTCCTGACTGCAGCTCCACAGGGACGAGGGATGGGTGACCCTCGCGAGGCAGCCCGGTGTAGGAGAGCGCACAGCCTCGGGGTCCGGGTGCCAATCACGGCTTTGCCAAGCCACGTGACTTCGGGACAGTAACTTGAACATCTATGAAATTATTTCTCTGATTTGGAGATGGGGGTTAGAGGAAGAAAACAAAATACACCAAACGCCCTGGAAGTGGTGAAAGAGAACCTGGAGGTGGAGGCAAGGAAGGCAAAGGAAGGAGTCTATGGTTTTTTTTGTTTGTTTTTTTAAAATTTATTTTTGAGAGACAGAGAGAGACAGCGCGAGCAGGGGAGGGGCAGAGAGAGAGGGAGACACAGACTCTGAAGCAGGCTCCAGGCTCTGGGCTGTCAGCACAGAGCCCGACGCGGGGCTCGAACCCACGAACTATGAGATCATGACCTGAGCTGAAGCCGGATGCTAACCGATTGAGTCACCCACGTGCCCCGGAAGGAGTCTAGAGAGGCAGAATTCTCACCCAGGCCAGGAACAGTGAACCAAGTTCATGTTCCAAGGTGCAGACTGAGGGCTCATGGGAAAAGCTCAGGGATCTTGCAAATGCTGATCTTTCTGCCCAGAACACTCTTTCCTTCTCTCTTCCCCTAGTTACCTTCTGCAGCTTTCACATCGCAGCTCAATCACTACTTCCTTCAGGAAGCCCTCCCTGACTTCAACCAGGTCAAGTCCTCTTATTTATGGGTTTTCTAGTATCTCTAGTGTGTTTTCCTTCCTCATAGCAAGTGGGTGTTACAGTTTAACAACATTGTTGCCATCATTTTTAGCCTATTGTTGTGATTCTTCCATTGATGTCTGACTCTGCCACTTGGATGTGAGTTTTTGAAGCGACAGTAAGTCCTGGTGGAGGACTGGGCAGTGTCTGCCTACCTTGGCCCACGGGAGGCATACCATTCTCATCGACTGACCCAGAGTGAACGAGGGGGTCAGCTCTTGAATGAGCAGAGTTGCCCAAAATGCAAGTGGGGAGGCAATTTTATAAAGCACGTGAATTTTTGAATTTGTGTATTTCGGAAAAACACAGTGGCTAATCAGACCCGGGATTTTACAGGAATTATTGCCCAGGGTCACCGCAGTGAGACGGCGAGGTGCTGTAAGGAGCCATACGGGACATGCACAATAGTTGGGGAGGGAGGCAGGTGCAGCAGAAACCGAAGGGGGCGTGGAAGGGTCGGAGTCTGGGTTTCAAGGCCCAGCCCAGGTCCTACCCTGCTTGTGTGGCAGCTTCAGGGCTGTGTAAGGACACGAGGTGGCGCTAAGTCCCCACCTGTCACAGATGTGGGCTGAATCTGTGCCTTCTTGGGCCAGGATGCCTGAGTCGCTCAGGAAGTCACTCCAGGGGAGGGAGGGGGCTTCTTTGCTCTGCTTGGGTCACCTGGGGAGGGAGCAGAGCCTTACGGGACCCTGGGGGTGAGGGTGGGGACTGCCCTCAAACACTTTTTCTCTAGCATTGCAGACACCCCCTATTGCCCTTTTGCAGAGTAGAGAGTCCTATGCTTGGGGGCAAGCAAGCTTGTGGGCCGAGCAGCCCTGACCCGGTAAGAAGGGGAGTCGGTGGTGTAATGTGAAAGGGAGTTAAAAAACGGGAGTTCCAAGTCTGAAGGCCGTGTGACCTTGGGCAAGTTACCTAACTTTTCTGTGCCATCGTGGGGAGATGAAATGGATGGGACAGAAGCTGGAACTGTGCCTGGTGTAAAGAAAGTGCTCAGCGGCGTCGGGTGCACAGGAGCCCTGCCCAACCACGTGCGGAGGGTGACGAAGGGACAGCAGGTGGCGCGGTGCCATCTGGGCTGTGGCCCCGCCTGCGGCGAGTCCCCATAACACGCGTGCCAGGTCAGGGTGACATCCGGGTGGTATGGCGCACACGCGGTGCTGTTTATCCATCTGTGGGACTGGGGACCACGTGTGGCTCCCAGGGCCGAGGTGGGGACACTGACTTGGACGCCTTGGGGGAGGCCCCTCGGGGCTCTGATCTTCACTTTGCCCATCTGTCAGAGTCACGTGGAGGCTGTGATCACAGGGCACAGGGAGCCCTGGCATCTGGCGGGTGTCCCCCCCAGTTTCCCACTCCGGATGTAACCTTCCTTTCCGGTCCTTGGTCCTTCCCTTCCCCAGCCTGGGGCTTCCCCGGGGAGGGAGGGTGGGTAGGCGGAGCCAGGAGGCGGGGTTGGGCAGTGGGGGCGTGGCCACGGGCTGACCCCTGGTGGCTGGGGCCACAGAGGAAGCGGAGGAGGCACAGGGGTCCCCCCAGCTCGGGCGCCCCCGCCAGCCTGTTGCTTCCTCCCGCAGGAACTCCCATTCATTCTCCGCTAAAGGAGGCAGGGATGTGTGGCCGTGACCACGGCGTTTTTATGAGTTTATAAACTGCTGAGGACATGGCTGTTCTGAGCGCTGGGCCATTAATGGGCCATCAATTCATGCTCCAGCTCGCTTTATGGGGTGCTGGGCAGCCAGGTGTCGGCCCCCTTAACTACCCTCTGCCCGCGGCCCGTAGCAGGGCCGGTCGCTGCAGACCTACGCGGGGCTGCCCTGTCCCTGGGCGAGCGGGCAGACAGAGAACTTGAGGTTTCAGCCTCGGTTGAGTCAACTCTAAAATGGGAATAACGGTGCCCACCTTTCAGAGGGGCAACGAAGCTGAAATAAGGCAGTACCCCCCCTGCTAGGGAGTCAGGTCAGTGCCCCACTTTCCGGACATCGGCAGCCTCTGGCAGCTTCTCACCTCTGCTGGGACTGCCCCAGCTCTGCCACCACCATCTTGCCACCCGTATCGCTGGGCCGCCTCTTTGCTGGTCTCCCTGCCGCCGCCCTGCAAGTCTACTCTCCACGCAGCAGCCACAATGAGATTTAAAAACGTGAGTGACATCCTGGTGCCGCTCCACTCAGTGCCCTGCAGTGGCCCAGCATAGAGCCAAAGTCCTCACAAGGCCCTGTGTCCCTACTTCCTGTTCCAGGCACTCCAGGTTTTTTGCTCTTCTGGAACATGGCAGCCCCTTCCTGCCTCAGGACCTTTGCATGGGTCATAGCTTCTCCATATATCTGCTTTGCTCCTCCCCTGACCTCCTCTAAGTCTTTGGTAAATGTTACCTTTTGATAAGGGCCACCATGACCACTTTATTAAAAATGGAAATTCTTGGGGCATCTGGGTGGCTCAGTCAGTTAAACATCTGAAATTTGGTTTCGGCTCCGGTCATGATCTCATGGGTTTGTGAGCTCAAACTCTGCATCAGGCTCTGTGTGACAGCATGCAACCTGCTTGGGATTCTCTCTCTCTCTCTCTCTCTCTCTGTCTCTGCCCTTCCCCTGCTGGTATGCTCTCTCAAAATAAAAAATAAACTTTAAAAAATGGAAATTCTCCGAAGAACATCTATCCTCTTTCCCCATTTGGTTTTCCTTTTTCCATAGCACTTATCACCTACTATATAATTTACTTATTTATCATGATTATTGTTTGATTATTTGTTATTATATTCTTATTATTTTAATTTTCTTCTTTGAAAATCAGCTCCACAAAGGGCAGGGATCTTTATTTTTGTCACCGCTCTCGCTCTCTCCCAGGTGTTCAGCAAAGCGCTCTGCACATAGTAGGTGCTCAAGAAACACTTACGGGATGCACAGGTGGCCAGTCCCCAGCGCTGTGCCTGAGACATAGTGGCAGCACTTGTCATTTTGAAGCCTGAGACGTGAGATGATTTCCGAGTGAAGACGTGGAGCCCGGTCCTGTGAAGCTGGATGCTCATGATGACAGGTGTCTATATAATTTAAATGGCCTGTGCAGGTGGCCGTCAGGCAAAGGCGACAATGACGAACAGAAGCTGCTTCCCAGTGATCAAAAGACAGGTCCATTTCCCAGTGATCCCTGAATGACAGGCCATCCCTTCTCTGCAGCCTGGAGGGAGCTTGGAGCTGCGAACAGAGGGGAGAGCGAGGTCCCGAGGGTTTGGGGGCTCCTCCCGTGGCCGAGGACATCATCCCCAGCCTGGAGCTGGGGGACAGGCCACCTGAGTTCGCAGAGTCCTGGGACCAGCCCCATTGTTCAGTGGATGCCGGTGCCCAGCGGTGGAGAGGCAGTGCCTCGGAAGGGGCCACATTCACTTGGGGAGACATCTGTTATGTGGGGCACAGAAAGGCTAGGCGATTTGTCCCTAGTCACCTGCCTGCCAATTAGAGGGGTCTGCTTGGTCTGGGCTTGTCTGATTCGTAAGGTTGTTCTCACCTCCTTGTTATGTAAGTGTGGGAATTGGCACAGTGCGTGGCCACTGGGAGGTTCCTGACATGTGTGTGAAGGACCAATAATTGGAGAATGTGGGGTGGTCACATGTGGCTTCTTTTGTGTCCAGGGCCTATCGGGGAGACAGGTAGGGCTGAGGGCCCAGAGGCACCTTTCTGGGTAGCTCAGATGTGGGAAAGGAAGAGCCCAGGAGCTAAAACCTGGCTTCTGTCCCCAGCTGTTCAGGGACCTTTGCTGAGAAGTGAAGTGTGCGTTGGATGAAGACTCGCACATCTGCACTGGCCCTTGTGAAGGGAGATGGAGAGAGTGAGGATGGCTCTGCACCCCATCCCCTCCGTTGAACACCCAGCCCCCTTCAGAAGGCCTGGTTTTTCCTGGCTGTGAGAGGCCCTGCCAGTTTCCTGTGGACACACAGCATGGTGCTGTGTCATGATGGTGATGCTGGTGCTAGGCATGCTGACAATGATGATGATGGAGATAAAGGTGAAGATGCTGATGGTGAGTAAGAGGAAAAGGAGGGTGGTGATGATGATGGTGATGGAGATGATGGAGATGGTGATGATGATGATGGTGATGGTGATGATGAGGATGGTGATGGTGATGATGATGGTGATGGAAATGATGGTGATGATGGAGATGATGGTGATGATGATGATGGTGATGGTGATGGTGAGGATGGTGATGGTGATGATGATGGTGATGGTGATGATGATGGTGATGGAAATGATGGTGATGATGGAGATGATGTTGATGATGATGATGGTGATGAGCTGCGATGAAGGTGGTGATGATGGTGATGATGGAGATGATGGTGATGATGATGATGGTGATGAGCTGCGATGAAGGTGGTGATGATGGTGATGATGGAGATGATGGTGATGATGATAATTGTGATGGGGATGGTGATGAAGTTGATGCTGGTGATGATTATGGTTTTTTTATTTTGTGCTTGCTGCGTGCATTTGAATCCTGGCTCTTTTTACCAAGTGAAGACATTGGACAAGTTACTGATCTCGCCACACTGTAGTTTCCTTGTTGTGAATTGGGAGTATTTATTTGGAAAGCCTGCTTCCTCATCTGTAAAACCCAGCACCTCGGATGGCTGCCATGGGTTTAGTAAGACGAAGCGCACCACATGCTGAGCATGTCGCCTGGCCCATGAGAGGCACCCATTCCCTGTCCCTCATTAACGCGTTCTGGGCACTCAGGGCTTTGCACACACCATTCATTTAATCCCACACCTATCCTGCACATTGTTACTCCATGCAGAAACCAAAGCTATGAGAGGTCAAGTGACAAGCCCAAGGTCACACTGCTGCTAAGAGTCGAGCTGTCATCTAAGACCACAAAATACAGTGGTTTAGAATAACCCCAGCCATCATTTGTTGCCTCCCATGATTGTGGTCTGATTGGGGTCGGCGGGGTGGCTCTGCTCCGCATGGGATTGGCCAGCACTGTGGTCACGTGAGACAGATGTGCTGGGATGGGCGTGGCCGGGATGGCCAACTCGCATGGCAGCCATCAGTGCTGGATTATGGCTCAGGACTCAGCAGGGCATCTGCTGGAATGCCTTGGTGTCCTCCCACGGGGCCTCTTGGCCAGGTAACATGGCAGCTGGGTTCCAGGGGTGTTCTAGAAAGGAAAGGTAAAGCTGCAGACCTCTTACTGCCCAGCCTGGGGACACAGGTGGGGTGACTTCCGCTGCAGCGCATTGGCCAGAACAAGCCCGGGATGGCCGGTTAAGGGGAGAGGAGCAGACTGCACTTCTGGGGAGCAGGGGTGCCAAGGATTTGCTGCTTTTTACACCCACCCCAGCCAGGACTGGAGTCCTGCATTCTCCTGACCGGCTTCACCTCACCCTTCCAGGATCTCTTTCAGTCTGGAGGGGGAGGGACAAAGGGAGAAGGCCAAGCGCCGTCACTCCCTGTCACCCCTCTCATCACCTCCCTCTCACCATCTTCCCCCTTCCTGGGCCCCCCCTCTTTTTTGGGGTGTTCTCTTGGCCCAGGACTGTCCTACAACCCCATAAGGGACCTGAGCTGGAGATGCAAGCCAGTGACCACCAGGGGGCAGCAGAGTCAAAGGCCTGGGCGCAGCTGGGTCTCTAGGCTCTGGGCACCTGTCCGGAAGGGCTGGCCCCGTGTCAGCCAGACGTGTGCACTCCCAGCATCCTTGCAGGGCTTGATGCTGCTTCCCCCCTCTTACCGTGTGTCCTCAGTGTCCCTGAGGTGAGTTGCCCCTCCCCAGGCCTCCCAGAGCTCAGGTTCCCCATCGGTGCTGGGAGGCGCTGGGTTGATTAGTTTCTGAGCTGTGTTGTTGGTCTCAGAGGCTGCTGAGGGAACGCAAGTGCTGACCCCTGCTTCTGAGGCCGCGTGCAGCTCAGGAACAGCCCCTTCTGCCCCCCGCAGCCCCGCCCCTGTAGGGCAGAAGCCGTTTGCGGCCCTCCATGCCTGGGTGGCCCCACACGCCCCCTGATGGGATGGAGGCCCCGGATTTCTGCACAGCCCTCTCCCCTCTTTCTTTTCCTTTGCCCACAGGCCCCTCCCACTCACTGAGGAGACCCCAGGCCTTCTGCAGACCGGGGAGGGCAGGCTACTTTCTCCTGGAGGAGGTCTCAGAGCCCCTGGGGGGCACCAGCAGGGAGGGGCTGAGCCAACAAGGTCAGGTCCTCCCCCGATTCAGGCTTCAGCTTTGAGAAAAGATCCTTTTTAAGAAAGGATGGTGATGGTGATGATGGCGATGATGGAGATGATGATAATCCTGAGGGGGATGGTGATGGAGTTGATGCTGCTGCTGATGAAAGGAAAATGTGGTGGGGAGCGAGCAGGGAGAATGGACCCTGCTTAACGAGTCTGGGACCCTGCTTGACCCTCAGGCGGGTTCTCTCCATTCCCCAGGGCACAGCGCGGACCTCACGGGTGGCTGACAATGGTCACCTGCATGCACCTGCATTCCAGGCGAGGTCATATGTTGCTCCCAGTCTGAAGTCTTTCTTCTCCCAGCCCCTCCCCCACCCATAGACCCCTTCTTGTGCCATTTGCAGGTGGGGGGGGGCGCGCTGAGGGCCAGGAAACTAGGCTGAGGGTCATGCTCTTACTAGGTGGCAGAGGCAGGATTTGAACCAGGCCCACAAGGTTAGTCATTTTGCCATTTCCCAGGGGCTGGAATTTGGGTGATTGGATGGGTCCCACAGCCGGGGGCCTTGGAGTCTGGCGAGGGCTGGACGCAGGGCAGAGGTGGTTTACAGGAAGCGGGGTCATGGGTTTGTGGGCACAGCCTCCCCCTTCTGCGGGGCTTCCTCCCAACAAGGGAGTCTGAAGAAGGGCTCCCTGGAGGAGGAGGGCTTGCAGGCTGGAGGATGGCGAGGTCTTGGAGCACAAGGGCTCACACGGGCGTGAGCAGGCGAGGAGGATGGGAGAGGAGGCGGTGAACGTGCTGGGGTCAGTGGGCAGAGTTGACGATGGCAGACGCACCTGTCCTGGTCCCTTACTGGTTCTTTGCTCAAGCAAGTTCTTTACCCTCGCTGAGCCTCTGTTTTCTCATCTGTAAAAGGGGCACACACATCTCCCTTGCTTCAGGCTGTGTTGGGACCGAATGGGAGGTGGTGTGTAATGCCCAGTGCCTGTGTGAGCACTCTGACCCGCTTCATCTCGGCTGGGTCCTCACGCCGGCTCTGCTCCTGTCTGTCCTCAGCTGTGTGCTTCCGTCTCTCTGCAGAGCGCGAGCCGGCTGGATGGTGAGCGCCACCCCAGAGACCGACTGGGGCCGACTGGGGTCAGGGCCAGGGTCATCACCCGGCCTGGGGGGGTCTCCCACCTTCACTGCCCACCTCCCGCTGTCTTCCGAGGGGCCCACAGAGTTCCCCCAGAGCTCAGGGAGTGCGTGAGGCACCGGCAGTCATATTTGCATTGTCATCTGCCTGACATTTGCATCCTTGCAGCCCAGTCCTGGGTTCAGACCTCTTCCTCGGAGCTTCAATGGCCTTGTCAGCAAATGGAAAGAAACTCGATGTCCTGTGTTGGAACTCTCTCACCTGACAAATGTTTATTGAGTTTCTTCCTCAAGGCACGCGCGGGTCTTGGCTGGCCCCTGGCCCTGCACTCACGGGGCTCACATGCTGGGGGAGACAGACAACTAACACGTCATCCAGTCTCTCAGTAAGGGAACCGCAGATTGCAGGGTGTGCTTTCAGCCTAACCCCCTCCAGAGAGCACTCCTGTCCCCATTGGACAGGTGAGGAAACTGAGGCCCAGAGGGGAGAAATGACCTATCCAATCACCTAGCCGGAACATGGATGTGTTAGGATTTAGCCCTGGCCCAGTCTTATCCTAAATGTAGACAGTCTGCCCTTGATGCAGTGGGGACCCTGATGACTTCTGGAGGCCAGGGAGTGACAGTACTGAGGTCCCCTGAGGGTCCCCAGGAGCAAGTCCATCTCAGGGTATCAGATTGGGTGGTGGGCCAGACATTATCTGTAGCCACTTCTCCCCAAATCCCAGGGGATGCAGGGAGACGCCGCCTATTTTATGTTGAAGGGAGCCCTCACGTGGGGGGCCTGGGGCGCCTTCCCTCCCCCCTCCCCTGCACCCCTGCACGAGCTCCTCCCCACGCAGGCCTCTCCCATCCAGTGGCTCCCCTCTCTGTCTCTAACTCAGGACGCTGAGAAGCAACTCAGGATGCTTCAAGTCACTATCAGCGAGCAGGAGCAACTTGCCAGAACCCTGACTTTCAAGGTTCAGAGAGAAATAAAAATAGACGGGAAATGGGGAGAGTCATATCCCCTTCCTCTGTCATTCCCACGGCTGGCTTCGCTGAGCTCCTAATCTGTCATGCTGTCACCAGGCTGCGGTGGCGGCTGGCTATTGGTGCACCTGTCCCTGGTCTTGGGCAGGTTGCAGGAGTGACCGGGGCGGCTCCCACCTTGACCTGGGGCATCCGGGAGGGGGTCCTACCTGTGGGGTCTAGAACCACACAGCACCTCCCTGCCTGTGCAGCAAAGCTCCTCAGCCACCAGGGTCTGTCTGTTCCCATCCAGTCCCTCCCTCTCTTGCTCGCTCACTGGTTCGCTCATTATTAGTGCTCGGTGAGCTCCTCAATTTTGTGGGGATAACAGGTCCGGCCTCAGGGGCTTACGGGCTTTACCAAGACCCTAGGGTTGTTGGGAAGGTAAAATAAGTGAGTTAATACACCTCAGTCCCTTGCAACAGTGTCCGGGCGCTTTAGGAAGATTTGTTACAAATTCGCTCATTGCCCTGTGATGGATTAAGGGCTGCGGGTTGGTTACTATGTGTTTTTGCAAAAAGCGCATTGCGTTTCCGCGCATATAAGCTCCTTTAATTTCAGTGACTATCTTATCGGGGACTAATGTAGCTACAGGAAGGTGCACAGAACCTGCAGCGCGGCTTGAGGACTTTTCCTGAAGTGGATGCGCTCAAGTGAGCAGCCCTGGGGTGAGAAGCGGTGGGCGCCCAGGCCCCTCCATGGCCCCTCTGTGCTGCCCTCAGGGCGCCCGCGTTTTTGATTTCCCAGCAGAGGTTGAGTTATGTCTCTCTGACCCTGACCTGATTCCTGAATGGATGGGGCCGGGCCCTCTGCACCTGCTGTTGACTCAGCCTTTCTGAGTCTCACTCCTTTTCTTGGACGACCTCCTCGCCCCCGACTCTCTGGCAAGCCGCTTCTCAAATCACATTGCGCACGTCTTCACTGCAGAATTATGAACTCACCCGGATTAGCAACCTGCCTTCCTATTTGCTGCCTGTCCCCTTTGCCTGGATGTTTTAGGGGGAGGGGTCTGTGGCTTCCTCTTCGCCACGGCACCTCCAGTGCCCTGGGCAGGGCCCGGCACACCGGAAGGGCTCCGTGAGTCTCTGCGGAATGAAAGGCCTGCGTGCAGGAAGCTGCCCTCACGGCCTGCCCTGGTGGCGCCGGCCCAGGGTGTCGCCTCTGTGTCTCTCCATGTGTCTTTGCCTGCGGTTTGCAGGCTCCCCGCAGCCTGAGCTGGGGTTGTGTTCGGCTCCTGCCGGATCCGTCCGCAGATCAGCGGACCCGCCTTACAGGTGTTTTGCTAACCTTGTTTCGAACCAGACGCGCCGGAGAGAAATACATTTTAAAACCGCGTGCGATTTAAAGAGAATTTAATCTGCATGTCTGGGATTCATTAACACGTAGATCATCAAATTAGGGTTTGCTCACAGCTGTTTGACATTCGAAGGGCCTTCTGAGTATCTTTAATAAGTGCCTTTAAATATTATTTTTTCTCATAATTTCAGGGCTGGGTTTTGAGCATGCTGTTCTTTGAATGGGAATGTGACACAGGAGACTGGGGGTGGCAGGACCCGACTCTGCAAGCATGTCGCCGGCTGTGGGGACATCGGCACGGAGCCTGCGACGTTCTCCTGCTCTCTTCTGCTCAGCGGCCGGAGCTGTGGGTTCAAAATGTCCCTTTCTAGGGGCGTCTGGGGGGCTCAGTCAGTTAAGGTCTGACTTCAGCGCAGGTCATGATCTTGCAGTCCGTGAGTTCGAGCCCCGCATCGGGCTCTGCGGTGACAGCTCAGAGACTGGAGCTGCTTCGGATTCTGTGTCTCCCTCTCTCTGTCCCCCTCCTGCGTGTGTGTGCATGCTCTCTCTCTCTCTTTCTCAAAAATAAATAAACATTGGGGCGCCTGGGTGGCTCAGTCGGTTACGCCTCCGCCTTCGGCTCAGGTCATGATCTCACGTTCGTGGGTTCGAGCCCCGCATGGGGTTCTATGCTGACTGTTAACTCAGAGCCTGGAGCCTGCTTCCGGTTCTGTGTCTCCTTCTCTCTCTGCCCCTCCCCCTCTCATGCTCTGTCTCTCTCTGTATCAAAAATAAATAAAACATTAAAAAATTAAAAAAATAAATAAACATTAAAAAATATCCCTTTCTCTGTGGTGGACGTCACTTGCATAGCAATCTGGCCACATCACTTTTTTCTTGGGGATGGTGCTCCTGACCCCCTCACTGTGCCCAGGGGTCTGCAGGGGACTCGGGCTGACCTCCGAAAGCAGGGCCTTCCTTGGCTGCAGTCCGCAGCCTCAGTGTGGCTCCACGGCTCCTCTGGGCCCATATTTGGGAGGGGACGGGGCTGTGCAGGGAGGCCACTCTCTTTTCTGCTGGAACTTAAGGCCCAGAGCTGAAGGCTGCAGCATCAGACCACCATGTGGGGCCAGAGAATGACCCAAACGTGGGCCTGCACAGCTGAGAGGGGAAGAGGCCTGGACCAAATGACCCCTGCCCTGGGTTCGCATGTGCCCCTCCCCCCTTCCTCGGTTGAAGCCCTAAGTCCCAGAACCTCAGAATCGGACCTTATTTGGAAGCAGGGTTGTTGCAGATGCAGTTACGTGAGGTCATCCTACAGTAGGACGGATCCTTAATCCTTAAAACGGGACATTGTTGGGGGGCTCAGATCGTGCGAGTCTTGATCTCGGGGTTGTGAGTTCGAGTCCTGCGTTGGGTGTAGAGATTCCTTAAAAATAAAAATAGTCTTTAAAGAAAGGGGTCGTTGAAAGATGGGGACACACAGAGGGAAGCCCTGTGAAGACGCAGGGAGGCGTCCATCTGCAGGCCAGGGATGGGGACCTGGGCCAGCCTCTCCCGCACGGCCTCAGGAGAGGCCGACCTCGCCAGCACGTTGATCTTGAACTTGCAGCCCCCAGAACGGCCAGATGACACGTTTCTGGTGCTTGAAGCCCCCCCAGCCTGTGGCGCTTTGTTATAGAAGCCTGAGCGGACGAATACCAGACCCCCTTTGAACGTACTTGTTGTGAGAACCAATGTATCCTTTTCCTTTCTTCTTTTCCCGAAGCCGCTTTGCGTTCAGCCTTTCATTATACACGAGGGTGAAGGGCTTACTTCCCCACCACTGTTCGGCTTAAAATCTTTTTAAAGACCATGTTTCCGTTATCTGTTCTTGTGTATAACGAGCTGCCCCCAGCTGAGTGGCATACAACAAAATAATCATTTATTTCGCTCACAAGACGCTCCTTAGGCGGACATGCAGGGGGCCAGGGGTGGCTTGCCGGGCTCGGCCGCGCGTCGGCAGGTGGCTCAGCTGGGGATGGAGAGTCTGCTTTCAAGATCACTCATGTGGCCGGAAGGTTCCAGATTCTTCCACCTCGCTGGGATGCAGGAGCACAGATAGCATGGCTTTGTTGTGATGGACGCCGACATCACTCAGCGTCACTGATACTGTGTATTCCCTGAGGCTGTCACAAAGGTCCACCCAGACGCCAGGGGAGGGGACCCCCTTCCCCGCTGCTCTAGGGGAGGAGCATCGAAGTCGCCAGAAGGGAGCGAGGGATGGGAGAGATTTCTGCACCCCTGTCAGGAAAATGCCATCTGTCCCAGGCCACATCCCCGGGATCCCACTGAAAGTCAAGAAAAGGCAAAAGGAATTGACAGTGACAGAAGTCAGAGTAGTGCTACCTCTTTGGGAAGGGAGTGGTGACTGGAAAGGGACCCGTGGGAGCCTCTGGATGCTGGAAACTACCTGTGCCCGGGTGTGAGGACCCTGCGTGGATGTGACTGAGTGAGCGGTCTGTCTAGCTGTTCACCTAAGGCACACGCCTTTTTTACATCGATGAGAAACGCGTCTGAGGGCTGTGACACAGGACCCGAGGTCACGGACGCCGAGGGGAGAGGTCTTCGGCTGGCTCCCTCTTGTCCAGGTGGCTCGGCTGGCCCCTCCAGACCCAGCTCCCGTTGTCTATTCCTGTTCTTGCAGACGAACGGATGTCTCCAGCTGCGTGGTAGATGGGGGAAGAGTGTTCCAGAAGGAGGAAACAGCAAGTGCCAAGGCCCTGAGGGAGGGGAGGGTGGGGAGCCAGTGTGGGGGCAGGAGTGAGGGGAGATGAGGCAGAGGAGACAGGCAGGGCTCACGGAAAGGCTCCAGGCAGGGGCATCCCTTTTTGGGGAGTGCAGAACCCCAGAGCAGCCGCTCCTGGGACTGGCCTGGGGCAAGTCTCTGTTTCCTCATCCATGAAATGGATCTCCAAGGTCCTGGTCTCCCAGGGGTGCTGATAAGAGTCCAGAACATGGTGCTCGTGATCCAGGATGCCCAGGAGAGCCTGGCCGGGCATGGGGGCTGCTGGGCGCAGCTGCCTCCAGGCCCCGAGCTCTTGCAAGTGGTCCTTCCAGTTTCAGGGAGCCTCCGGCCCCTTTGGGACCACACTCGCCCCCCACTCCCACACCGCCAGACCTCTGGAGCCTGTCGGGTAGGAGATGGATGGCACTATTAATCTGCACGGTCTAAAGGTTAATTTAAAGGGCAGCCGTGGCTGGAGATGGTGCCCTGCACCTGGCTCCAGCTCACGGATCAGGGAGCAAGTAAGGGTGAGGTCACGAGCTGGAGGCTCCTCACCCATGTAAGTTGCTGAGCGGCCATCCCTAAGGTGCGCTCTGTGCCCCCCTCCCGTCCCTAGCCTGGTCTCCTGCGACTTCATTCCTGTCCTGCCTGGGTCACCAGCTCACTACCTGGCCTTGGGCAGGTTTCTCCCCTCCTTAAACCTCAGTTTTCCCATCTGCATGTTGGAACCATGGGGCCAAGTGATCCCTAGGAGTCCTTCTGGCTCAGAGTTTCCAAGGCTGTGTCTCCACCAGGCTGTTGCTGGATTTTCCCGTCTCCCATCCCCTCATCCTGCCCTGCCCCGTCTCTGGGTTTCTGCATGGCCATTACGCCCCGCCAGGGACCACCTCCCCGGTCAGTCCACATCGGGCTTTTCTACAAGAGTCTGCAGGAAAGTAGGAGAGATATCACCCCGGTTTACCCGAAATTCGTGCAGGCTGACCCTCCATCAGGTCCTAGTCCACACGAAATGCATCACCTCTGGAAGGATCTGGCTTGCTTGTCTCTTTCTGGGGCCCCCACTGGAACTGGGGGGATGTCCAGAGCTGCGTCTCTACCGTCAGGCCCACAGGTCCCTTAGGGCCAGGGCTGAGTCTCTCCCTTTGAATAGGTTCCTATTCAAGACCCATTAGACCGCAGGGGCCTGGCTGAATCCAGCCTCCAGAACGTTCTGCCTCAGCCACTATGTTTTCGTTTTAATTGTTGAATTCGTTGTCAACACTTAAAAATGTGGTGATTTCACATGGAAAAGAAAATGCCTAGATTTTAATATTTAAAAAAAAAATAGCAAGAGCTGGCTGCATGGGTTGGCATTTCCTTCAGCAGGTGATTGATGGAAGCCAATAGGCACTGCTCTGTGGGTGGTCAGGGCCCCTTCCGGTTCGCCCTGACCTCGCCTGGCCTCGCCCAGTCCTGTTACCTGCCCCGTCCTGGAGGTGTTCGGGGTCCTGGCTTCGGGCCTGAGGCTGGGGAGCCGGTTTCTGTAGCCGTCAGCTCCCCCGCGGCGGGAGAGCAGTTTCAGAGAGAGATGTGGGAAAGAAGCCTCCTCTCGCGGTCTCTGCCTCATTAGGATCCAAACAGGCTGGATCAATGCTTTTTAAAAGCAGATACATACTGACTGTTTCTTGCATTAGCAACAGCCTGTACCAACACAGAACGATTCTCTAATCAAAAGCTTGCTTTTGGGAAAATTGCACGGAGAAGGAATGGGGAGGGGGTGCGTTGTCATTCGGTCATTATTTACAGGGGCGCCCCCTGTGCCGGGCGCTGAGCTGGGGGCCGGAGGAGGGGGTACAGCAGCGAGAAATCCTAGCTGTCATCTCATGCAGCTCACCACCAAGCCAACTCTCTCACTTTCTCTGATGAGGCGGAAGAGGCCCAGAGAGGGCAAACGGAGTACCTGAGATCACACAGCAGAGGGGGAAAGGGAGCCTCTACTGCTCCGTCCCTCTCCCAGCCGCAGGAGAAAGCCCCAGGCCCTCTGGCCGCCTCGCCCTCTTCCTCGTCTCCTCTCCAAGTTCTGTGGCTTCATCCTTGCTTTCAACTGACAGCCAGAATTCCACACACACACACACACACACCATTGGCGGGGTTGGGGTCCGCTTGGAGCAGAGAGTCGGCCCTCCTCTGGCTCTGTTCCTTGCTGCCCTGCTTACCTCTTGGGGACGATCCCAATACTGATTACACAGTCTAGCAGCATCCCACACCCAATCATCCCTCCCCCTCCCCCCCCCCACTGGAACATTCTAGAGCAAGAGGGCAGCTCAGGTAGCTGATGGCTCTTTTATAGGGTCGGGTTTGGAGCAGAGCCCTGGGCCGCCGGCACCCGCCTGCGTTACAGCGGAGTGCTATTCTAACAGCCTCTGTGGCTGAGGCCGGCTTGGTTTTCAACGGCAGCCGCAGACCCTTGTTCTGAAAAACTCCATTCTTCTCCCGGCTGCTTGGCAGGTGCACAAGGACAGCCGGCTCTCGGGCACCCAGCCTGCACCCTTTGGGCCAGACACTGGTCCCTGGAAGAACCTGCCACTTGAACTGGGCTCGAGCCTCTCTGGATGCAAGTAACTAGCAGTGAAACTCAACCAACGCTCCCCGAAGCCTTTGAATTCCGCCTCCAGCCAGATTTTGGCCAACAGCTGCTGGGTTCCAAACAAGCTGACTGTAATTGGCTCGGAAAACAGCGGCTTGCCCAAGTAAAGTAATACGTTAGGACAGCCACCGTTTACTGAGCGTCCGTTATGTGCCAAGAGCTTCTGTGCATTGCAGCCCTGCAAGGTGGGCATCAATATCCTCATTTTACTGGGGGTGAAGAGGCAGCCCAGAGAGGTCGGCTCACCTGCCCAAGGTCACACAGCTGGGCTGATGGGAGAGCCCAGATTTGATCCCAGTTCTCTCTGATGACCACCTCCCCGCGCAGCCCTGCCGTCCCCTCAGGAGGTGCTCGGGGCGCCCGAGCGAGGCGACGCACACCAGGACGGCCCGTCCTTTCCGCACGCCGGCTTCCTTCCCTGTGTCTCCGCACAGCCTGAAATGTCCCCAGTGCGGTGAGGGGCCTTAAGCTGTACTTGATTCAGGGCAAGAGGGTCAGAAGGACGGCAAGACCATCTCTGATGCAGGCTTGGCTGTGCTGTCACAGAGGTCAGTGAACTTCTTTCCCTTTGCAATTTCGATCCAAAGCCCGGGGGCACAGTCCTGGAGGAAACGTCCCACTTCAGAAGGTCCTTTAGCCAAGGAAGGAAAGGATTAAAAATTAATGATGACCGGGCACCTGGGTGGCTCGGTCAGTTAAGCGTCAGACTTTGGCTCAGATCATGATCTCGTGGTTTGTGAGTTTAAGCCCCATGTCGGGCTCTGTGCTGACAGCTCAGAGCCTGGAGCCTGCTTCAGATTCTGTGTCTCCCTCTCTCTCTGCCCCTCCCCTGCTCACATTCTGTCTCTCTCAAAAATCAACATTAAAAAAACCTTTTAAAAAACTAATGATGATGCCCGCGCTAACGGATATGGACGGAGCGTCGGCTGTGGGCCAGGGATCTCACACACATGGTTGGCACAGCTGGTGAGCCCACAGCCTCTGAATCCCCCTGCCTGGGTTCAAACCCTGACTCTGCTGCTTGCCAGCTGTGTGCCTTGGGCAAATCACCTCACCTCCTCGGAGCCTCAGTTTCTGCCACTGTAAAGTGGGCCAAATAGTGGGCCCTCCTTCACAGCATTATTGCAGAGAGAAATAAGAGAACATAGAAAGTTCATGGCACAGAGCGTGGCCCGTGGCGGTGCTCTAAAAATGGCAGATGTCATTTTTATATGTTTTAAAAGATTCTCATGAGAACCTTGTGGGGCAGGTGTCATTATCCTCCTTTTATTAATAAGGAAACTCAGATTCTTTTAAATTTTTGTTAATGTTTTATTCATTATTGAGAGAGAGAGAGAGAGAGAGAGAGAGAGTGCGAGCAGCGGAGGGTGAGAGAGGGAGGGAGACACAGCATCCAGAGTAGGCTCCAGGCTCCGAGCTGTCAGCATAGAGACCGACGCGGGTCTCAAACCTACAAACTGTGAGATCATGACCTGAGCCGAAGCTGGACGCTCAGCTGACGGAGCCCCCCAGGCGCCCCAGGAAACTGAGATTAAGAGAGGTTCAGTAGTATAGTCACACAGTGAGGAAGTCATAGGGCCGGAGTCTGAATCTGTCTCTGCTACGGGACACCGGCGACTGAGGTCAGAATCCCGACGGCCGAGTTCTGTGAAGGGCAGAGCAGCAAACTTGCCTCCCAGGGCTGGACCCACCCAGAGGCAGATCTCTTTGGCTGAGGGGTTTTCTTTTCTGTTCTTTTTTAGTGGGGTGTTAACACCTGGAGGCTAAATGTACAGAAGAGAAGCCGAGGCCCAGAGGAGGAACGTGGAGCTGCCCACGGACCCTGGTGGGGCTGAAAGCCACAGCCCCTTCCCAGGACCTTCCGCACCTCCGCTGGGGGGTCCGCTGGAGCAGCTGGGTGAGGCGGGAACCGGTGATGGACGCTCCCTGGGCATCAGCGCTGGTCACTGCTCTGTTGATTGATGGCTGAGGAAGGTCGTTCCGCAGCCACTCAGCATGGAGCCGGGGCTGGGCCATCCGTCAGCTGGCGCCACATCACCTTCAGACCGGGAGGCTTGGGGAGGCAGGGGTAAGGACCAGGAGAGGTGATTCATCCCCCCGTGCGGGAGTCTGTTTCTTCAGGCCGAGTTCTCTGGAGACCCAGGGGGGCCACAGAGGTGCCCAGGGCTGCCCAGAAATGGGCTCTGCCGGTGGGGCTGGCACAGGTCGGAGAGGCTCCTGGGAGGCTCTGGGCTGTCCCCTCCAGCAGTCCCTTCGGCAAACCTAGAGGCATGTCTCAGTGCCCTCACACTTCTAGCAAGGAGCAGAGGCTCAGAGACGGCAAGCCATTAGCCCGGGGTCACACAGCTTGTAAGTGAGGGTGTTTTTCCTGGGAGCCGAGTCTGTCTCCTGTCTGACTCTTAATCTGGGGTTCTTTCTAATGGTTACACACACACACACACACACACACACACACACTTTTATAACATATCTATCAGATTAACCATAGGAAATTGCCTTTTCCTGATAAACCAAAAATAACAGTGATCGAATAACACCAATTTCATAAGGTTTAGCCAAATATAAATTATAAATGTATATAAATATATATTTGTTTGTCTATCTATTAAATAAACATAATTCACCTACCTTGCACATGTAATCTCTCTTACAGATGTGCATATAAATGCATTTTATATGTGCATATAAATATACAAGTATTTATATATTTATGTCTGTGTATGTATTATTTATATATACAATGTATATAAAGCCTGAGCCAAGTCGCCGTGTCCCATGCGTTACAAGTAGAACGCAGTCAGGGTCCCTGGGTGGCTCAGTCCGTTAGGCGTCGGACTCCTGATTTCAGCTCAGGCCATGATCTCACACTTCGCGAGATCAAGCCCCGTGTTGGGCTCTGGGCTGACAGTGCGGAATCTGCTTGAGATTCTCCGTCTCCCTCTCTCTCTGCCCCTCCCTTGCTTGCCTTCCATCTGTCTCTCTCAAAATAAACAAATATTTAAAAAAGTGTGGTAACCTGGTTCTCTGGAAAAAAATAACATCTGATACTCAGTGTGTATTTACATGGTGTAAATATTCCCACTGATGCCGATTTCAAGGCACCAACGCGTCCCTGAACACAGACTTGGGGAGAAACGCGTATAATGGGCGCCTCCCGTCGTGTGAACTGACGCCAGGCCGCCGCTGTGTTTATCCACTGCCTCACACATACGGTCTGTGTCTCTCGAAAATATAGTGATGTATGTGACATATAAATAAATACATTTATAAGGACATATAGTCTATTCCCTCTCTCCCTGGAGCTCTGATGGGTCTCTGGTAAATATAATACCTGTCATAACGTCTAGTTTCCTATTTGGAGTCCACCCATTCCCTCTCTGTCTGTCTCGTCTGTCTACTCAGACACAGGTCTGTCTTGTCTGCTCCTTCTCGCTTTCTGCCTATGTAGGGAGGGGAAGGGACGCTGGGCCCTGCACTTGACCTTGCTACCAGAGGTTCCGAGCCCCTGCTTCTGGGCGAGGTCTGGCCGGGCGAACAGCACACAGTGCTGGCCCATCGGAGCTGATTTTAGCGTCTCTGGGCCTGGCCCAGAGTCACCAGACAGGCCGTGTGCACCCGGCCGGCAGCGTCCGCCATTCACCTGCATTGTCCTTCGGGCTTCCCTCAGCTTCTCCAGGCAGTTGGTCCCTGCATCATTGGGTCTTGGGGTGTCTCAGGGTCCAGCCTCCGGCCTTGGGAGAGAGAGCCGTTGGGACAAGTCTCCTCTGCTCTCTGGGCCTCAGTTTGCTCATCTATAAAGTGACAGGTAGCTCTCCAATGATCAGAGAAGGCCTCCAATTTCTTAAAGTCTTGAGTTTTCGCTTAAAAAGTCACACACCATTTGCCTTCGACCTGTCATCAATCCCTGTTTGTGTCGGTGTAATAACGTATTGGAGAACTTAGCCGTGAAATGACTTAGCATCTTTTCCCCAAATCATCAAGCAAAATGGAAGCTCCGGGAAGAAGTGTCATTTTTTATACTCTGGCTCCCTCAGAGGACGGCGGCCGTCAGGAGTTCCGGGAGGACTGGGGAACCACACGGCCTGCCTGCGTTTGAATCCTGGCCCGCCACTCAACGCTGTGTCTCCTCGGAGCCTCAGTTTCCTCATCTGTGAAATGGGAGAATGGCAGTACCTCCCTCGGGGGTCGGTGGTGGGGCCAGATTTTCAGGACGGCGCCTGGCGTGGAGTCAGCTTCCAGCAGCTGCGGGTTACGGGGTCCCAGCACACAGCTGCGTGTCCTCATCTTGAGACTCTGGAGAGCAAACGGTCTCTAAGTCGTCTCCTCCGGTTGTTCAAGGACAAACCCCTCCGCCCCCGGTCCAGGCTTACAGCTCTTTGATCCGAGAAGTTCTCCCCGAGATCTGAATCCCCAGGGACCTGCCTCCAGCCCCTTTGGCATTCGTGCGTGTCAAGGCCACGTTCTCTCCCTGCAACATCTCAGGTTGGCCCTCCCGTGGTTGGGCTCCCCTCAAATACTCCGTGACGGGGCCATCGCTGGTCACTTCGCCTGTAGTTACCCTGTGCTCCTCCGTCACTCCACTGCCTTCCTGTTTCATTTATTTATTTAGTTAAAAAGTTTTTAATGTTTATTTATTTTTGAGAGACAAAGGGAGACAGACTGCAAGCTGGGGAGGGGCAGAGAGAGAGAGGGAGACACAGAATCTGAAGCAGGCTCCAGGCTCTGAGCCGTCAGCACAGAGCTCAACACAGGGCTCGAACCCACGAACCATAAGATTATGACCTGAGCTGAAGTTAGATACTTAGCCGACTGAGCCACCCAGGTGCCCTTTATTTTCTTCATAGCATTTGCCACCTGCTGGGAGTATTTTATGTACGTAATTATTTGTGTCTGGCCCGGCTTCCCCAACAGACCCTCGGCTCCACCAGGGCAGGGGCTCTGTTGTTTTGTTCGCCACAGCACCTTGTCCCCAGATCGGTACCTGGCACAGCGGCCTGGCTTGGTTGCTGATACATGAATAAGTGGAAGTTTGCACAGCATCACTCAACCAGGTTAAAATGCAGAGGATGAAGACAGGAAGTAAAGGTAGGAAAGGTCTCAGGATGCTCTGCTTTCTTTGTTATCTAGTTTCTGGACTTTGCAAGTCGGGGGTCTTAATTTCGTAATTAGGAAGCAACCCGAACTTTACGCAGACCCAGCCTGGCCGCGGGGCTGACCCCCCTCACTCTGGGTTTGGCTGAGGCTCATTCTATTTCTGCTCTCACTCTTCTCCTTAAAATTTAAAAACAAACCCTGATCACCCCCTTAGGAGAAACTCCTGTGGATGTCAGCAACTAGCTGTTACCTTCCACTTTTGTTTCCCTTCTTGGCCTCGATTTCTGAAAGAAGATATTTCATTCTGGCAGTTCATTTTGGGAGGCGCTCCCCACTCTGGAAGTCTGCTGGGACACACTCAGGAAGGAGGGCGGAGGCAAAGAAGTGGGTGATGGTGTGTCTTTTCTGTCATACTGGGAGTACTTCAGGGCAGGGCGGTGCCTCCCCCATCAGACTGGGGGCACTCCAGGGCAGGGCTGTTCCTCCCCCCTCAGACTGGGAGCACTTCAGGGCAGGGCTGTGCCTCCCCCATTGGACTGGGAGCACTTCAGGGCAGCGCTGTGCCTCCCCCCTCAGACTGGGGGCACTCCAGGGCAGCGCTGTGCCTCCCCCCTCAGACTGGGGGCACTCCAGGGCAGCGCTGTGCCTCCCCCCTCAGACTGGGAACATTTCAGGGCAGGGCTGTGCCTCCCCCATCAGACTGGAGACTCCCCAGTTTAGGGGTTATGTCTCCTCCTTCAGACCACTGATGTCTCTTGCTCTGGAAGCAGCTCCTTCCTTCCCTCCCCGTCCCCCCTTCTCATCTTCCTTTTCCTTCTCCCCTTTTTCTCAGTCCTCCTTCTGCGACCCCCCCCCATCCTGAGTGAAGGTCAGCCCTGGCACATGGGGAGCCAGCCGTCTGGTTGGCACAAGCCTCTGCCGCCTGTCTGCCCAGGAGAGCCCGGGGGTAGGCCCTGGCCGCCCTTGTCCAGCCCCTCCCTCTGCCCCGTCCAACCCTTCTGGCCCCAGGGGGAGCCGCATTCGCCTTTGATGAAATCTGCCCCAGTCGCTAGGGCTCCGGGCGGCCCCCTGGCCTGGCCCCCCAGTCCACCTGTTGGGGCACATGTTTACACCCTGGTGCGGCTTGATTCCCGTACTGCAGCCACCCCAGCCAGCCGGTAAGCACCTCCCAGGCAGGGCACCCCGGGCACCCGGCTGAGCCTTTGTGCCAAGTGAACAGACTTCTGCGCGTTTCCGACGAGGTGCGGGCAGCCCTGGCTCGGGAACACGCTCGTCTTCAAAGAAGGCCCCTCTGCCAGCTGGCGGTTCTTTCAAGAGAAGCTCCAGTGCGCAGAGCGTTTCTGGAAGCTGCCGTCAGAACCGGACACCGTTCAGGCCTTAGTAATCGGGGCCGTGGCGACAATGGCGCTCTGCGTGATGTGAGCAGCCGCAGTGGCGCGAGGGCGTGACTTCTGCGTGCCAGGCTCCGCGCCTGCGCCGCGATCATTGGCTTGGCAGTCCGGGCGTGCTGGTTTCCCATTGATCGCTGAGCATCGTCTTCCCACATTTTCTCCCCCCGACTCTACACCCCCACCTCCCCATCCCCACCTGCACGTTTCCACCTCAGGGCCTTTGCACATGCTCTTCTGACTGCCCAGAACTGCACTTCCCCAAGATACCCCTATGGTTCATTCCCTCACCTCCATCAGGACTCCACTCCGCTGCCCCCTTTGCGGGGAAGACTTTTTCTGGCCGAACCGTACACAGTTGCTGCTTTGCCTCGCCCCCGTCCCCCAATCTCTAGGGACCTTCCCTGTTTCATTCTCATCATTACTATACGACATCCTCTGCATTGTGCTTACTTATTTTGTGTCTTGTCTCCTCCTGCGGGGACATCGGTTCCACGAGAGTTTTGCTGACTTTGTTCTCAGCTCTAAACCCAGAGCCAGATTTGAGTTGAGCGCACAAAAGCGGCTCCATAAAGATTTGTTCAATGAGTGGGCGCCTGTGTGTGGGAGGCATGATGAACCCCATTTTACAGAGGAGGAAACTAGATGACCAGCCTGTGATCAAACATCCAGGGTCTATTTAGCACCTACTGTGTATTAGGCTGTGGACACAGAGACGGGCCCCTGCCTTGGAGAAGTTTCCTGGCTGGTGGGGGAGATTGTAGACATGTACAACCCAGGGGGCCGTGTGCAGGGCTGGAAACAGGCATAGTGCACCCTGGGAACACACAACCCAGCCTGGGGCATTGGCGGAGTCTTCCCGGAGGAGGTGACGCCCGAGCTGAGTGTTCGGTGAGGGGTAGGAGTTTGTCAGGTTGGGGGAGGTAGCGGCTGGGGGGTGAGGTGCTGTCCACGCCACACAGAGCCCAGGACCCGCGAAGCCGTCCAGGTAGGAGCCTGTGGGGCTCTCGTTTGCCGGAGAATCGTTCCCTCCGACCGGGGTGGGGAGGAGGGTACACAGGGTAGGGGGGGTGAACAGGAGTTCAC
>PISW01013436.1:0-26287 GCA_004023785.1 Mungos mungo
TCTGAAAATTTCCTGTTAGACCTATGAGTGCAAACATCTGGTATCTGTCCTTCTCTGCCTGACTTATTTCGCTTAGCATGACACCCTCAAGGTCCATCCACTTTCCTACAAATGGCCAGATTTCATTCTTTCTCTTTGCCATGTAGTACTCCATTGTGTATATATACCACATCTTCTTGATCCACTCATCAGGTGATGGACATTTAGGCTCTTTCCATGTTTTGGCTATTATTGACATTGCTGCTATGAACACTGGGGTACATGTGCTCCTATGCATCAGCATTTCTGTATCTCTTGGGTAAATCCCTAGCAGTGCTATTTCTGGGTCATAAGGGAGTTGTATGGATAGTTTTTTGAGGAATCTCCACACTGTTTTCCAGAGCAGCTGCACCAGTTCACATTCCCACCAACAGTGTAGGAGGGTGTCCGTCTCTCCACACCCTTGCCACCATCTATAGTCTCTTGATTTGTTCATTTTAGCCGCTCTGACTGGCGTGAGGTGGTATCTCAGTGTGGTTTTGATTTGTGTTTCCCTGATGATGAGTGATGTTGAGCATCATTTCATGTGCCTGTAGGCCATCTGGATGTCCTCTTTGGAGAAGTGTCTGTTCATGTCTTCTGCTTCACTGGGTTATTTGTTTTGTGGGTGTGAAGTTTGGTGAGTTCCTTGTATATTTTAGATACTAGCCCTTTATCTGATATGTCATTTGCAACTATCTTTTCCCTTTCTGTCGGTTGCCTATTAGTTTTCTTGGTTGTTTCCTTTAGCAGGTGGTGCTGGGAGAACTGGACAGCAACATACAGAAGAATGAAACTAGACCACTTTCTTACACCATACACAAAAATTAACTCAAAATGGCTGAAGGACCTGGATGTGAGACAGGAAACCATCAAAACCCTTGAGGAGAAAGTAGGAAAAATCCTCCTAGACCTCCACCACAGCAATCTCCTACTCGACACATCCCCAAAGGCAAGGGAAATGAAAGCAAAACTGAACTCTTGGGACTTCATCAAGACAACATCCCTTCTTAATAAAGACCCTCGAGAAAGGATAGAAGGAACTTACTTAGGGGCGCCTGGGTGGCTCAATTGTTTGAGCCTCTGACTTTGGCTCAGGTCATGATCTCATGCTCCTGGCTTTGAGCCCTGCATTGGGCTCTGTGCTGACAGCTTAGAGCCTGGAGCCTGCTTTGGATTCTGTGTCTCCCTCTCTCTCTGCTTCTGCCCCTCTCATGCTCTATCAAAAATGAATAAAACATTAAAAATTCTTTAAAAAAGAACTTACTTAAACACCATAAAAGCCATTTATGAAACCCCCACAGCTAATATCATTCTCAATGGAAAACACTGAGAGCTTTTCCCCTGAGATCAGGAACACAACAGAGATGTCCACTCTAACCACTGTTGTTTAAAATAGTGCTGGAAGTCCTAGCACCAGCAGTCAGACAACAAAAGGAAATAAAAGGCATCAGAATTGGCAAAGAAGAAGTCAAACTTTCACTTTTCGCAGATGACATGATACTCTACATGGAAAACCTGACAGACTCCACCAGAAGCCAACTGGAACTGGTCCATGAATTCAGCAAAGTCGCAGGGTACAAAATCAACATACAGAAATCGGTTTCATGAAGCAACAGAAAGAGAAATCGAGAAACTGATCCCAAACACAATTGTGCAAAAAAACATAATATACCTAACCATATTAACCTAACCAAAGGTGTAAAAGGCCTATATGATAAAAACTATAGAAACCTTATGAAGGAAATTGAAGACACAAAGAAACGGAAAAACATTCAATGCTCATGGATCAGAAGAATAAATATTTTTAAAGTGTTAATACTACCCAAATCAATCTACACATGCAATGCAATCCCAATCAAAATTGCACCAACATTCTTCTCAAAGCTACAACAAACAATCCTAAAATTTGAATGGTACCAGAAAAGATCCCGAATAGCCAAAGTAATATTGAAGATGAAACCCACAATGGGAGGCATCACAATCCCAGTATTTCGCCTCTACTACAAAGCTGTAGTTATCAAGGCAATATGGAATTGGCACAAAAACAGACACATAGACCAATGGAAGAGAATAGAAAACCCAGAATTGGACCCACAAATGTATGGCCAATTAATCTTTGACAAGGCAGGGAAGAGTATCCAATGGAAAAAAGACAGCCTCTTCAACAGATGATGGTGGGAGAACTGGACAGCAACACGCAGAAGAAAGAAACTAGACCACTTTTTTACACCATACACAAAAATAAACACAAAATGAATGAAGGACCTGAATGTGACAGGAAACCATCAAAAGCCTAGAGGTGAAAGCAGTAACCAACTTCCTTGATCTCAACACAGCAATTTCTTACTTGACATATCTCCAAAGGCCAGGGGATCAAGAACATAAATGAACTATGGGGACCACATTGATTAAAACCTTCAGCACGGTAAAGGAAAGTCAACAAAACGAATAGGCAATAAACAGAATGGGAAAATATAGTTTCAATTGACATATCGGATAAAGGGCTTGTATCCAAAACCTATAAGGAACTCACCATACTCCACACCCGAAAAACAAATAATCCAGTGAATAAATGTGCAGAAGACCTGAACGGACACTTCTCCAAAGAGTGCATCCAGAGGGCCAAAAAACTTATGAAACGATGAGCAGCATCACTCATCATCAGGGAAATCCAAATCAAAACCACACTGGGATACGACCTCACGCTGGTCAGAGTGGCTAAAATGAACAAATCAGGAGACTATTGATGCTGGCGAGGATGTGGAGAAACGGGCACCCTCCTACACTTTTGGTGGGAATGTAAACTGTACAGCCACTCTGGAAAACAGTGTAGAGGTTCCTCAAAAAATTAACAATAGAACTTCCTATGACCCAGCCATAGCACTACTAATAATTTACCCAAGGGTTAAAGGAGTGCTGATGCATAGGGGCACATGTTCCCTGATGTTCACAGTAGCCCTTTCAACAATAGCCAAATCATGGAACCAGCCTAAGTGTCCTTCAGTTGAGGAATGGATCAAGAAGACGTGGTTTATATATACAATGGAATACTACATAGCAATGAGAAAGAATGAAATCTGGCCATTTGTAGCAACTAGATGGAACTCGATGGTGTTTTGCTGTGTGAAATATGTCAGGCAGAGAAGGAAAGATACCATATGTTTTCACTCATATGTGAAACAAGAGAAACTTAACAGAGGACCTTGGGGGTGGGTAAGGGGAAAACAGTTAAGGATAAGGTGGGAGGCAAACCATAAGAGACTCTTAAATACTGAGAACAAACTGAAGGTTGATGGGGGTGGCTGAGAGGAGAAAAGGGGAGATGGACATGAAGGAGGGTACTTGTTGGGATGAGCCCTGGGCAGTATATGGAAACCAATTTGACAATAAACTATAAAAGAAAAAAAAAGCTGAATAAATAAAATAAAAGTAATAAAAAGAAAATGAATTTGGAAGCTTTCCTTTATCCTATTTTTTGGTTATGTTTGAGAGTAAGTAATAACTCTTCTATAAATGTTTTGTAGAATTCCACTGCAAAGTTAAGTGGTCCTATACATTTGTCTATTCAGATTTCCCTTTTCTTTCTTTCTTTCCTTCCTTCCTTCCTTTCTTTCTTTCTTTCTTTCTTTCTTTCTTTCTTTCTTTCTTTCTTTTCTTTCTTTCTTTCCCTCTCTCTCTCTCTCTCTCTCTCTCTCTCTCTCTCTCTCTCTCTTTCTTTCTTTTCTCTCTCTCTTTCATTACTGATACAATTTATTGGTTGCAGCTTGTTCATTCAAATATTTTATTTCTTCCTGATTCAGCTTTGGGAGGTTATATGCATGTAGGAGTTTATCCATTTCTTCTAGATTGTCAAATTTGTTGGCATATAATTTCCATAATATTTTCTTATAATCCTTTTATTTCTGTGGTGTTGGTTGTTAATTCTCCTCTGTCTTTTCATTTTATAATTTTTTAAAATTCCAATATACTTAACAAATAATTTTATATTAGATTCAGGTGTACAATACAGTGATTCAAATTTCTATACATTATTCAGTGCTCATCATGATAGGTGTACTCTTTAATACCCATCACAGCTTTAACACATCTCTCCCTTCCATGCTCCTCTGGTAACCATCAATCTACTCTCTACATTTAAGATTTTGTTTCTTAGTTTCTTCCACTATATTTTTTTCTTTTGCTCATTTGTTTTATTTCTTAAATTTTACATATGAGTGAAATAATATGGTATTTGTCTTTCACTGACTAGCTTATTTTGCTTAGCATTATACTCTGTAGATATATCCTTGTCATTGCAAATGGCAAGATTTCATTCTTTTTTATAGCTAAATAATAATAATCATATATATCAATTTTGTTTATTTTTTCAAAGAAAGAACTCTTGGTTTCATTGATCTGTTCAATTGTTTTTGTGGATTTTATCTTGTTTAATTCTGCTCTGATCTTTATGATTTCTTTTCTTTTGCTGGGTTTGAGGTGCTCTTGTTGCTCCCTTTCTAGTTTCCTTAGGTGCTCTGTTAGGTTTTGAGTTTGTGCTTTTTCTAGTTTGTTGAAATAGGCCTGGATTGCAATGAACTTTCCTATTAAGTCTGCCTTTGCTGCGTCTCAAAGGATACAGAAGGGCTAATGCATAGGAGCACATGTACCCCAATGTTCATAGCGGCACTTTCCACAATAGCCAAAGCATGAAAAGAACCTAAATGTCCATACCTGATGAATGGATCAAGAAGATGTGGTATATACAATGGTATATATACAATGGAGTACTACATATCAATGAGGAAGAATGGAATGTGGCCATTTATAGCAAAGTGGATGGACCCCGAGGGTGTCATGCTAAGCGAAATAAGTCAGGCAGAGAAGGATAGATACCATATGTTTGCACTCATAGGTCTAACAGGAGAAACCTAACAGAGCACCATAGGGAGGGGAAGGGGAATGAAAGTTGGCGAGAGTGAGGGACACAAATCATGAGAGACTATTGAATACTGAAAAGGAACCATGGACTCAAGGAGGAGAGGGAAAGAGGGAAGGGGGTGATTGTCATGGTGGGGGGCACTTGTGGGGAGAAGCACTGGGTGTTATATGGAAACCAATTTGACAATAAACTATTATAAAAAAAGAAATTCAATAAAAAATTTATATATAAATCTCACATCTTCTTTATGCATTCATCAAACCATGGGAACTTCCATAATTTGGCTACTGTAAATGATGCTACAATTAACATGAGGTCCAGGTATCACCCTGAATTAGTGTTTTTGCATTTTTTGTTTAAATGCCCATTAGTGTGATTACTGGATGATAGGGAAATTTTATTTTCAGTTATTTGAGGAAACCCCATACTGTTCTCACAGTTGGTGCAAAAGTTTCCATTTCCACCAAAAGTACAAGAGAGTTCCTTTAATCCACATCTTTGATGAAACTTGTTTTTCCTTGTGTTTTTGATTTTAGCCATTCTGAAATTGTGAGGTGATATCTGATTATAGAATTTAATGCTTTTTTGTTTCAAGTTTTTATTTAAATTCTACTTAGTTAACATAGTGTGCAGCATTGGTTTCAGGAGTACACTTTTGTGTTTCATCACTTACATATAACATTTAGTGCTCAACACAAAAATGCCCTTCTTAACACCTAGCACCAATTTAGCCCACCCCCATCCTCATCCACTCCAACAACCCTCAGTTTCTTCTGTATAATTAAAAGTCTTATGGTTTATGTCTTCTGCAGACACTTCTCCAAAGAGGACATCCAGATGGCCTACAGGCACATGAAACGATGTTCAGCATCACTCATCATCAGGGAAATAGAAATCAAAACCACACTGAGATACCACCTCACGCCAGTCAGAGCGGCTAAAATGAACAAATCAAGAGACTATAATAGATGCTGGCGAGGATGTGGACAAACAGGCCCCCTCCTACACTGTTGGTGGGAATGTAAACTGGTACAGCCGCTCTGGAAAACAGTGTGGAAGTTCCTCAAAAAACTATCCATAAACTCCTTTATGACCCAGCAAAAGCACTGCTAGGAATTTATCCAAGGGAAGGGGGAAAGAGAGTTGGGGAGAGAGAGGGACGCAAAACCTGAGAGACTATTGAATACTGAAAAGGAACCGATGGTTGAAATGGGAGCGGGAGAGGGAAGGCAGGTGGTGTTAATGTAGGAGAGCACATGTGGGGAAGAGCACTGGGTGTTATATGGAAACTAATTTGACAATAAACTATTATATATAGTTTGTCTTTTGGTTTGTCTCCCTCTCGCTTTTTTTCCTACCTTCCCCTATGTACATTGGTTTTGTTTGTTAAATTCCACATATAAGTGAAATCACATGGTATTTGTCTTTCTCTGCCCCACTTATTTCACATAGTGCAATACACTCTAGCTCCATCCATGTCATCGCAAATGGCAAAATTTCATTCTTTATGACGGCTGAGAAATATATGTATATGTATATATAATCATTTTTATACTTATAAGGTTTATATCTATATATACACCACATCTTATATATCAATTCATCAGTCAATGGACATATGGGCTCTTTGCACAATTTGGCTTTAATTAATAATGTTGCTAAAATATTTGGGGGTATATTGTGCCCCTTCAAATCAGTATTTTTGTGTCTTTTGGGTAAATACCTAATATTGTAATTGCTGGGTCATAGGGTAGCTCTATTTTAGCTTTTGGAGGAACCTCCATACTGTTCCTCAGAGTGACTGCACGAGTTTGCATTCCCAACAGTGTAAGATGGTTCCTCTTTGTCTCCATCCTCCCCAGCATCTGTTGTTTCCTGTATCATCCTCAGTGGCAAAAATGAGAGATGTTCTTCTATCATCAGGAACAGGACAGGGCTAGCCACTGTCACCATTGTTATTTAATATAGTACTGGAAGTCCTAGCTTCAGCAATAAGACAACAAAAAGAAACAAAAGATATCCAAATTGTCAAAAAAGAATTAAACTTCCACTATTTGTAGACGACATGATACTCTATGTAGAAAACCCCAAAGACTCCAGTAAAAAAAAAAAAATGCGAGAACTGATACACAAATTCACCAACAGGGCAAAATACAAAATCAATAAACAGAAATTTGTTGATTTCTATACACCAATAACGAAGCAGCAAAAAGACTTATTGGAATCAATCCCATTTACAAGTGCACCAAAATGAATAAGATGCATAGGCATAAAGTCAGCCAAAGAGATCAAACTATAGAACACTTATGAAAGAAATTGAAGAGGACACAAAGAAATGGAAAAACATTCCATGCTCATGGATTGGTAAAACCACTATTGTTATAGTGTTCATATTACCCAAAGCAATCTACACATTTAATGCAGTCCCTATCAAAATGCCACTAGCATTTTTCACAGAGCTAGAACAAACAATCCTAAAATGTGTTTGGACCCACAAAGACCACAAATAGCCAAAGCAATTGTGAAAAAGAAAAGCAATGTTGGAGACATCACAATTCTGTACTTCAAGCTATATTACAAAGCTGCTGTCATCAAAACAGTAAGATTGTGGCACAAAAGCAGACACAGATCAAAGGAAAAGGATAGAAAACTCAGAAATGGATTCACAAGCATATGATCAACTAATCATTGGCAAAGCAGGAAAGAATATCCAATGTAGTTTTTTAATTTTGTTTACCATTTTTACTTATTTTTGAGAGACAGACAGAGTATGAATGGGGGAGGGGCAGAGAGAGAGAGAGAGAGAGAGACGCAGAATCCGAAGCAGGCTCCAGGCTCTGAGCTGTCAGCCCAGAGCCCGATGCGGGGCTCGAACTCATGAACCGTGAGATCATGACCTGAACCGAAGTCGGAAGCTTAACAGACTGAGCCACTCATGTGCCCCTATACAATGTAGTTTTTTTAAAAATCTTTTTTAAATTCCAGCTAGTTAACATATAGTGTAATAGTTTCAGGTATACAATTTAGTAATTCAACGTCTACATACAACACACAATGCTCATCGCAAGTTCACTCCTTAATTCCCATCACTATTTCACCCATCATCCCACCCACCTTCCCTCTGGTAACTATAAATTTGTTCTCTATAGCTAGTAGTCTGTTTCTTGGTTTACCTCTCTTTCTCTGTTGCCCCCTATGCTTGTTTGATTTGTTACTTACTTTCCATATATGAATGAAGCTATATGGCATTTGGTTTTCTCTGACTGACTTATTTCACTTAGCATAATACTCTCTAGTCCTATCCACATTGTTGCAAATGGGAGAGTTTCATTTTTTTAATGGCTGAGTAATAACCCATATATATACCAGTTCTTCTTTATCCATTCATCTGTTGATGGACATGTGAACTCTTTCCATGACTTGACTATTGTTGATAATGATGCTATAAACATTTGGGGGCATGTATACCCTTTGAATTAGGGTTTTTTTTGTATTTATATTCTCTGGGTAATTAACTAGTAGTACAATTGATAAATCATAGGTTGGTTCTATTTTTAACTATTTTAGGAACCTCCATACTGTTTTCCAGAATGGCTGAATCAGTTTGCATTCCCACCAACAGGCCAAGAGGGTTCCTCTTTCTACACATCCTCACCAACACCTGATGTTTCCTGTACTGTTGATTTTAGCCATTATGACAGGTGTGAGGTGATACCTCATTGTAGATTTGATTTGGATTTCTCTAATGATGAGTGATTTTGAGAATCTTTTCATGTGTCTGTTGGCTATCTGGAGACCTTTGGGAAAAGGACTATATTGTCTTCCCATTTTTAAATTGCATTATTTGGTTTTTGTATGTTGACTTTTATAAGTTCTTTATGTATTTTGGATACTATGCTTTTATCATATCTGTTATTTACAAATATCTTCTCCCATTCACTAGGTTGATTTTTAGTTTTTTTTTAAATTGTTTGCTTTGCACTGAAGAAGATTTTTATTTTGATAAAGTCCCAATATTTTATGTTTGCTTTTGTTTCCCTTGCCTCAGGAGGCATGTCTACAAAGAAGTTTCTATGGCCAATGTCAAAATGGTTACTGCTTGTGTAATTCTCAATAAAATTCTAGGAAACTGAATACAACAATACATTAGAAAATCATTCACCATGATCTATTGGGATTGATTCCAGAGTTGCAAGGGTGGTTCAGTATTCACAAACCAATCTTCTTGATACACAGCATTATAAAAGAAAGATAAGAAATCTATGATCATTTCAGTAGATGCAGGAAACATTGAGCAAAGTACAACATCTATTCATAGTAGGAAACAAACAAAAAACTCAACAAAGTAGGTTTAGAGGGAACATACCTCAGCATTATAAAGTCCATATCTGAAAAACATACATATAATGTCATCCTCAATGGGGAATAATTGAGAGCTTTTAATCTATGGTCAGGAATAAGACTGTAATGTCCATTCATAACTGTTATTTAACATTGTATTGGAAGTCCTAGCTACAGCAATCAAACAACAAAAATAATTAAAGGTATCCAAATCAACAAATAGGGAAAACTTTCAGTACTTGCAGATGACAGGATACTCTATGTAGAAAACCTGAAAGACAACAAAAAGTTGCTATAACTGAAATTCTTTTCTCCTCTGCCCCCACCTTTCAGATATTTGCAATCATATCTTACATTCTTTTATTTTGTTCTTCTGTTGATTGATTATTTTTACAGATATACTTAATTTGTTTTTGCTTTTTTGCTTCCTATTTTTCTCACTCTTTTAAAAATATTTTAATGTTTATTTATTTTTTTTTGAGAGAGACACAGAGTGTGAGTGGGGGAGGGGCAGAGAGAGAGGGAAACATAGAATCCGAAGCAGGGTCCAGGCTCTGATCTGTGAGTACAGAGCCAGACACGGGGCTCGAACTCAGGAACTGAGAGATCATAACCTGAGCCAAAGTCGGCCACTGAGCCATCCAGGTGCCCCTATTTTTCTTATTCTTACTTGTTATTTTTTTTCAACTCACACAGTCCCCATTCACAGTTCTTGCAAGGCTGGTTTGGTGGTCATGAATTTTTAAAAAATATGGTCTGGGAAACTCTTTATTCTTCCTTCTATTCTGTGGGGTTTTTTTAATTTTTAATAGTCTATTTTCTTTATTTTTTGTTCTTTTTTTGTTTTTGTTTTGTTTTTTTAATAGTTTATTTTCAAATTGGTTTCCATATAACACCCAGTGCTTCTCCCCACAAGTGCCCCCCACCGTGACAATCATCCCCTTCCCTCCCCCTCCCCCTTCAGTCCATGGTTCCTTTTCAGTATTCAATAGTCTCTCATGATTTGTGTCCCTCACTCTCCCCTGCTCTCTTTCCCCCTTCCTCTCCTTATGGTGCTCTGTTAGGTTTCTCCTGTTAGACCTATGAGTGCAAACATATGGTATCTGTCCTTCTCTGCCTGACTTATTTCGCTTAGCATGACACCCTCGAGGTCCATCCACTTTGCTACAAATGGCCATATTTCATTCTTCCTCATTGCCATATAGTACTCCATTGTATATAATATACCGTATTTTCTTGATCCATTCATCAGGTGATGGACATTTAGGCTCTTTCCATGATTTGGCTATTGTAGAAAGTGCCGCTATGAACATTGGGGTACATGTGCTCCTATGCATCAGCACTTCTTACTTCTATTCTGAATGATAGCCTTGATAGAGTATTCTTGGCTGAGGAGACTTCCATTTCAGCACTTTAAATATATCATGCCATTCCCTTCTGGCCTACAATGTTTCTGTTGAAAATTAAGCTGATAGCATTATGGGCGCTTTCTTTTGTATGTAACTGTTTTCTTGCAACCTTTAAAATTCTTTCTTTATTATTATTTTGTTTTGTCTTTTTAAACAACTATGTGTCTTGGTGTGGACTTCCTTAGAGTTATTTGTTGGTGGATCCCTATACCTCTTGAATCTTGATCTCTGTTTCCCTAATCAGAAGTTGGAAGTTTCCAGCTATTATTTCTTCAAATACCTTTTCTACCTCCTCCTCTTCTCTCTTCTCCTTCTGGGATCCCTATAATGCGAATATTATTACATTTGATTGAGTGCCCTAATTCTCTAAGTAAAGTCTCATTATGCAGTATTTGTCTCTCACCTGTTCGACTTGACTGCTTTCCATTACTCTTTCCTCTGAGTCAGTGGTATGTTCCTCTATCCTGTACCCTACTATTTATCCGTCTATTGTAATTTTAATTTCATTTTTGAGTTATTAACCTGTAGTATATATATATATATATATATATATATATATATATATATATATGTATATGTATATTTCCATTTGTTAATGGTCTTGCTGATGTTCTCAACCCTTTTCTGAAATCCTGTATCTTTATGATCATTACTTTAAATTATATCTTAGGCATATTACTTATTTCTGTTTTGCTGTGATTTTGTCCTGTTCTTTAATTTGGGACATATTTCTCTCCTCATTTTTTTCACCTCTCTGTGTTTCTATGTGTTAGGAACGTCAGCTACATATTCTGCTCTTGAAAGTAGTGGCTTTAACGAATAAAAGGTCCCTACTGCCCTGCAATGCAAAATCTCCTGTTCCCCAGAAACTGGCATGCCAGGGAAGTCTCCTATGTGTTTCTTGCATCCTGTTGTGTCTGAGTCCCTTTTCCTTTAAGTCCAGATGTCTGCACTGATGCTGCCTGTTGAGGTCAGGGCTTGCTTTCTGTGTGGTTAGTGAGACCCAGGCAGCCTGGCTCTGAGGGGTCATGAACTCTGAATGGCTTCAGGGCAGGGTGATGCTATTAGCAAAATTTGCACTGATCCACTAGTCCTGGGCTGGAAACCCCAGTCTGGTGGCTGTCAGGGGTAAGGTACTTGGTGGTGGTGGCATTTCAGAAGTGCATGTCATCTATTTGTGCAGTGGCTGGGCAGGGAACACATACAGCATTACTAAAATTGGTGCTGAGCTACCAGTCTTATGCCACATACCTCAAGAATTGGCAGTGGCTGATGGCACAGGCCATCTTAGTCCATGGTGTGCAGAGTGTCGCAGCTGGGCACACATGGTGTCTTTACATATGCCAGCTGCTCATGGAACATGTCAGTGGCAGGGGCTCAAGATATCTGTGTGCAGGGTGGTTGGGTGAGGCATGTATGGCATTAGTAAAATTTATCCTCAACCATTGTTCTTATGCTGGATCCTCTGAAGCCCTGTGTCTGACATGGGTTTAGTGTGAGGAGGCCATACCTAAGTGGGGCATGCTTGGAGTTAGCAAAACTTGCACTTAACCCAGGGCCTAGGCCAGTAAGCTTGGAGTGGATGAGTCCTCTGGAGAACTCATGGGCGGGGACCCTGCTAGCAGGCTAGGTAGTAGGTGTCTGTTCAGAGCTACCTCCCACAGGTAGCTTTGTGTTTAGTCTGGGAGGTAGGTGAGGAAAATAGTGACTCCCAGCTCCTTTGTTTCCAGGAAAGTCCCCCAAAATGCTTCATGATGTACAAACAGATCTTTCTCTTTTTGTGTAAACTCGCTTCTATGTTGCCTTTCCATGGGCTGTCAATTTAAGGGTGGCAACCTAGCTATGACTTGCCCTTCTGGGTTGCTCAGTACTGAATCAGCGGACTTTTAAATCACCAGGCACCTCATCCCTTTGGTTATACAAACCTATGGAATTCTGCCTCTCTGGTTTTCAAGGGCACATATTATGGGGATTCATTTTCACATGTGGGATCCCTGATGCTTTCCCTTCTTTGTATTCACAGCTCCCTCTCTCTTTTGGGGAGCTTGTGATCAGTGTTTCTGCCTTTCCTAACTTTTCTGATGTGACTTCTCTACAGTTAGTTGTGGCCTTTGTACTTCCAGTCTTTGTATTGCTGTCTGGCTTATTTACTTGGATGTGAGTGATATCTAGTTGTAAGCATGGGACTAGGTGGGCTTAGGGTCTCCCTACTCCACAATATTCCCAAGTTTCCTCCATTCCAACTTTTTTTTTTTTTTACTGTCACTAATGGTCTTTCCTTTTGACTCCATGAGTCCCCTTTAACATTTCTTACAGGACCTATTTCATGTTCATGAACTCCCTTCTTTTTGTTTGTCTGAGAAACCCTTTCTCTCCTTCTATTCTGAGAGGTAGACTTGCTGAATAGAGTATTTTTGGATGCAAAATTTTTCCTTTCAGCACTTTGAATATATCATGTCACTCCCTTCCAGCCTGCAATGTTTGTGCTGAAAAAAACAGCTGATTGTTTTATGGGGTTTCCTTTGTATGTAACTGTCTTTTTTTTCTTGCTGATTTTTTTTCTTTTTTACTACTTTTTGCCATTTTAATTACTATGTATCTTGCTTGGTGTGGACCTTCTTGGGTTGAATTTGTTGGGGGATGTCTGTGTCTCCTGGATCTAAATCTGTTTCCTTTCCAAGAGTAAGAAAGTTTTCACCTATTATTTCCTCAAATAAAATTTCTGCCCTTTCCTCTCTGTTCCTTTTCTGGGATTTCTATAACGTGAACATTATGTTTGATGGAGCTACTGAGTTTCCTAACTCTTTTCTCTGCAAAATTCTTTTTTCTATCATTTACTGAACTTGATTAATTTTCATTACTCTATATTCCAGGTCATTAATTTTTTTCTGTACTTCATCTAACCTGCTGCTTACTCCATCAAGTTTATTTCTAATTTCATTTATTGTGTTCTTCATTTCTGATTTGTTCTTTTTTTTATCTTTTTCTTAAGGGCCTCACTGATGGCCTCCACTTTTCTCTCAAGTATAGTGAGTATCTTTATTACCATTACTTTAAATTCTTTATCAGGCATATTATTTATATCCATTTCACTTAGGTCTCTTGCTGTGGTTTTGTCTTGTTTAGGACATATTCTTCTCGTCATTTTGTCTAACTCTCTGTGTCTGTTTCTGTGGGTTAGAAAGTCAACTACATCTCTTGCTGTTGAAGGTAATGATTTTAGGAAGAAGAGATCCTATAATGCCCTGCAGGGCACTGTCCCCTATTCACCAGGACCTGGTGCTTCAGAAAGCATCTCCTACATGTGTTGTGTATGTCTTGTTGTTGATTCCTGGCTGCTTTTTTCTTTAGTCCAGTTTTCTCAGAGGCTCTATTTGTCTGTTTGGGGCAGTGTTTGGCCCCTGGATTGGTGGGGCACATTTTAACAAGGTGTGTGATGGTTTATTTCTGAAGTAATACCTATCAGTGCCACTGCCACTGATGTCATAAGAGCTGAGGTCCCACAAAATGCTCAGGTTGGGATATAAAGTGTTGGTGGGGTTTCTGCTGGTCATCTGGCAGCAGGTGCCTGCAGAGTGCTGGGATTGAGGGAAGCATGACTGAGAAGGGTAGATCCACTGAAGGGTGGGGGGTCAGGCCTTGGTTTATGCAATTTAGGTAAGGAGCATCCATGTGGGCTGGTTTCCGCAGATGCGAGATGTTTATACTGGGATCAGGGGAGGGAAATGCCACCAGCTTGTCCCTTTGTTTCTTGAGGAGTCTCCCATCATTCCTGACTCCCTGGGCCATGCTCTGAGATGAATAAATAAGTATCCCTCCCATCTGCCCCTGGTATTTTTGAAACTGCTGCTTCCACACTGTATCTCCACTGGCTGTCTTGCAGTCTCTTTAAGTGCAGGGACTTGACTTCCTAATGCCCTCCAGGCCCTCCCAGAACAGAATTCACCAATTTTTAAAATTCTAGGCTTTATGTCCCACTGATTGAAAGAAATCATGAGATTCTGCCCCTCTTGCTTTCTTTTTTTTTTTAATTTTTAAAATGTTTATTTGTTTTTGAGAGAGAGTGAGCAAGAGAAGGGCAGAGAGAGAAGGAGACACAGAATCTGAAGTAGGCTCCAGGCTCTGAGCTGTCAGCATGGAGCCCAACACAGGGTTTGAACTCACGAACTGAGAGATCATGACTTGAGCCAAAGTTACCTGCTTAACCGACTGAGCTACCCAGGCACTCCAGCCCCTCTTGCTTTCAAAACCAAGTGTTATGGGGATTCATTTTCCCTCTGTAGACTCCCCAGTGTGCTGGTATGTTTTGTGCTCTTCTGTGCTACACCTGCTCCCTTCCCACTGTGAACAGCCATGGTCTGTTTCACAACCAAAACACGTCTCCATTCTTCCTTTCTTTGATGTGGTGTCTTCTCTACCTTTAGTTGTGGTTTGTTTTGCCAATCTTTGGGTTGTTTTCTGGGTTATGTATGCTAATGTGAGTGTCATTTATTTGTATGCCTGGGGGGAGAAAGCTTTTTACCAGCTATAAAACCTCTTTTTGTCATTTCTGATGTAATTTGTTGAGTCCTCTCTCTCTTTTTTTGTTGAGTCTGGCTAAAAGTTTATCAATTTTGTGTATCTTTTCAAAGGATTAGCTCTTGGTTTCCTAGATCTATTATATTGTTTTTGTTTTTTGTTTTAGTCTCTGTTTCATTTGTTTCTACTCTAATCTTTACAATTTCCTTCCTTCTTTTGATTTGGGGCTTTGTTTGTTCTGCATTTGCTAGCTCCTTTAGGTGTAAGGCTAAGTTGTTATGGGAATTTTTTCCTCGTTGAGAAAGGCCTATATTGCTATAATTTTCCCTCTTAGACCAGATTTTCCTGAATCCTAAAGATTTTGGACCATTGCGCTTTCATTTTCATTTGTCTCCATGCAATTTTTTATTCCTGCTTTGATTTCTTGGTTGATTAATTCATTGTTTAGTAGGATGTATTATGTTCTTTGCAGATTTATTTCTTATGCTTGTTTCTAGTTTTATACCACTGTGACTACCTAGGATGCATGATATAATTTCAATTTTCTAAATTTGTTGAGACAGTTTGTGGCCAAACGTGATGTATTCTGAAGAATGTTTTCATATGCACTTGAACAGAATGTGTGTTTTTCTGTCTTAAGATAGAATGTTCTGAATATATCTGTTAGATACATCTGGTCCAATGTGCCATTCAAAGTCACTATTTTATTGTTGATTTTCTGTCTTGATGTTCTGTCCATTGATGTTAGGTGGGTGTTAAAGTAATCTACTATTATTCTATTACTATAATTTTTTTCCTTTATGTCTATTAATAATGGCTTTATGTATTTGTGTGTTCCTAATTTGACTACATAAATATTTACAATTATTATATTTTCTTGTTGAATTGTTCCCTTTATTATTATATAGTGTCATTTGTCTTTTTCTTAGATGTTAGCTATTTTTATTATTACCTCCCCTTCCCAGAGGGTTAACCAAAAAAAGTATAGAGGTAGTTTATGTGGTGCTAAAGGACATTAGGATTTATTTTTGTTTTTTTTTTATATTTCAAGTTTTTATTTAAATTCTAGTTAGTTAAAGTATAGTGTAATATTGATTTCAGGAGTAGATTGCAGTGATTCATCACTTACATAAAACCCCCAGGGCTCATCACAAGTGCCTTCTTTAATACCCATCACCCATTAGTCCATTCCTCACCCCTCTCCCCTCCAGTATCTCTCAGTTTGTTCTCTACAGTTAATAGACTTCCTCTCTCTTTCTTTTTTCTTACTCCTCTATTGTGTCCTTCTTTGTCTCTTGTTAGAATCTTTTTTATAGTCTATTTTTCCGATATAAGTATTGCTACTCTATTTTTTTCATTTCCATTTCCACAATGTTTTTTTCATTCTTTCATTTTCAATCTGCATGTGTCTTTAGGTCTGAAATGAATCTCTTATGAGCAGTATATAGATGGGTCTTACTTTTTTATCCATTCAGCCATACTATGTCTTTTGATAGGAGCATTTTGTCCATTCATATTCAAGATAGTTATTGATAGGTGTATTCTTATTGCAATTTAGTTACTTATTAAATCATTGTTTTTGTAGTTCATTCCTGTTTCTTTCTTTCCTTGCTCTCTTCCTTTCTGGTTTAGTGGTTTCCTTTAGTGATATTTTTGGATTATTTTCTCTTCGTTTTTTTGCATGTCTATCACATATTTTTGATTTGTGAGTATCGTTAGGTTTATATATAACATACTATACAAGGTTTATATATATATAATGTACTACACATTATAGCAGTCTATATTAAGATGATGGTCAGTTAAGTTTGAACATATTGTAAAAGCACTCAATTTTACTCCATTTCCTTCTTTTTATGTATATGATGTCATAGTTCATATATTTTTATTTTGTGAGTACTCTGACTAATTTTTATAGATGTAATTGATTTTACTGCTTTTGTGCTTTAACCTTTTGTACTGGTTTTATAAATGATTAATATGCTACTTTTTAATATGTTGGCATGAACCTTTGAATTTGTTTTTCTTTACTGGATGTTTCTCTCCACTCAGAGAATTCTGTTTAACATTTCTTGTATTGTTTGTTTATTAATAATGATTTCCTTCAACCTTTGTTTATATGACACACCCTTCTGTTCTTCTGTCCTGAATTATCGCCTTACTGGGTAGAGTATTGTTGGTTGTAGGGCTCTTTTTTTTTTTTCCTTTCAGTACTTCGACTATATCATGCCATCCTCTTCTGACACGTAAAGTTAATGCTGAAAATTAGCTAATAGCCTTATGGGGTTTCCCTTGTTTTCTTTTCTCTTGCTGCTTTTAAAATCTCTTTATCACTACTTTTTGTCATTTTATTATATGTCTTGGTGTGGTCATATGTGGATTGATTTTTGCAGGGGATGGTGGTGCCTTCTGCATCAGATTTCTGTTTCCTTTCCCAGATTAGGGAAGTTTATAATTATTATTTTTCCAAATAAATTCTCTGCCCCCTTTTCTTTCTCTTCTTTTTCTGATATCCCTATAATGTAAATGTTATTATGTCTGATGGTATCACTGAGTTCCCTTACCCTATTCTCTTTTATTATTCCTTTTTCCCAGTTTTCTGTTCTGCGCGATTGCTTTCTATCACTCTATCTTCCATCTCACTAATCCATTCTGCCTCTTCTCATCTATTTATTCCCTCTAGTGTATTTTTGATGTCAATTATTGAGTTTTTCATATCTGATGTTCTATTTTATATTTTTTATTTCTTTGTGGGAGATCTCATTGAGATACTGTACTCTTTTCTCAAGTCCTAAAAGTATCTTTATGACCATTACTTTGAATTCTCTATCAAGAATATTGTTTATCTCCATTTTATTTAGCTCCTTGGCTATTATTTTTATCCTGTTATTTCATATGGGGCATTTTCTTTGATTTCCTAACTTTGTCTAACCCTCTGTGTCTATTTCGATGTATTACAAAACTTAGGTACATCTCCTGATTTTAAAAGTAGTGGCCTCATGAAAAAGAGATCCTGTAGTGCCCTGTACAGCAATGCCCCTGTTCACCAGAAGCTGGCACTTTAGGTGTGTCTCTTATGTGTATTACATGTACCCTACTATTATGGTTGATTCATGTTTGCCTTCAATCCAGTCATCTGGAATAGCCCTCTTTGCCTGTTGTAAACAGAGTTGTGTCACTATGCTATTGAGGGGCCAGTCTTGAGCCTCCTTAGGCTTGAGGTGGGTCAGACCAGATGCCTGCCCTCAATCAATTTGCCATAACTGTGGCCATAACAAACAAGAGAGTGCTTTTCCCATGTTCTTTGCTGTAAGGCTTTCATTGGTGGGTAGGGCTGTTAGTCAGACCAGATATCTGTCTCCAGTCTATCTGTTGGAGTTGCTATGACCATGAAATAAAAGGCTATCTGTTTGTGCTGCCCCATATGAGGTTTCTTTTGGTGGATGCAGCCAGTAGTCATATCAGATGCCTTCCCCAGCCCACTGCTGGGGCCATGGTCTCACTGATGTGTGTGGTTGTCTTCGCCCTCTTCTTGGGGCTAGTGTCACATTGGAGTGGTCCTGGCCACTGATGGGGCCAATTTCAATATGAGACATGTCTGGTGTAGCTTTGGATGGACTCCTACCAAGTGGGGTGGGTTGGATGGGGCAGTCTGCAGGAGCATGGTGGCAGGGTGTGTGGTATTAGAAAGATATGCACTGGTCTGCTTGCAGGATAAGACCTGAAGCCACTTTGGTAAGACCCTTTCTAAGTGGGGTAGGTTGGATGAGGCAAGTCTTTAGGAGAATATGGAGGTGGGATTCACAATGTTATCATCAAACTAGGACAAGAGTGTTTGCACTGGTTCCTGAACGTGCCCAGATATCTAGCCTGGTGAGGGGAGAGAGAGAGAAATTGTGCCCACCAGGTCTTTTGTTCTTTGAGAGGTCTCCTAAAGGTCCCTGCCCCACCAGTTCATGTCCTGAGATTAATAAATAAATCTTCCAATATACCCCAGGCACTCTTTGCACTACTGCTTCTATGCTGTGTCTTAATGAGGTTGTTTGTTATGCTGGGTCTTTCAGGACTGGGACTGTTTCCTATAGCCCTCAGCTATCCCAGAGCCAAGGGTACTGCTTTTCAAAGTGCTAAGTGTTAAGCTTCATTGAGCAGAAAAAACCCCCTCAAAGTTAAGCCCCTCTGGTTTTCAAAGACAAATGTTATGGGTACTTGTCTTCCCAGTGTAGGTCCCCTACTTTTGGGATACCTAGTGGGTCTGTTCCTCTCTCTTCTCTGTACTTGTGGTGATTCTCCCATTTGTGGTTAGTCTCGCAGGTTAGTTTTGTTGCTGAGTACCTCTTTGCCCTTTTTACCATTTTCAATGTGACCTTAGGAGAGCCTGTTCTGCCAGGCTTTAGTACATCTTCTGGGTTAGTTATACTAATGTGTCTGTTATATATAGTTGAATGCATGATACAAGGTGAGCTTAAGACTCTTCTACTTTGTTATCTTCCCAGACTACCTTCTTATTTTTTAATATTTGCGTTTGTTGCTATAAGTTTCCTTTCATAACTGATTAACATTATCCCAAAATATTTTGTTATGCCCAGATTTCAATATTCCCAAAATCCAGAGACCACCAGGGAGACCAACTCACATATGCAAAAGCAAAGGGCGTTTTTTCAGGCTTAAGCTTGGACTCCCAGACCTCATCAACGCAGTGGATCCGTACTGAGAGCCCCAAACAAAGGCTGAGTAGGGTTTTTATGGGGTTTGGAAAAAGGGGGGGTTACAGAAAATTATGACATAGGTACAGCAATCCAATCATCATCGTATAACAGCCTTAGTAACAATTTTAACCGTACACATTGTCCAGAGTGTTCGTTGCTTTTGATGGGACTCAATCACAACATTTAGTGTTTCTTTGAAAATAACCAATTACAGGGTGGGCTAAGGACCTCCACGTGGGGTGACTAACTGGTTAATCTAGAATTAAGCAACAGGTAACTATCTGTAGTTTCCATCTACAGGCCTGTCCTTAGGAATGTTAAGTGTGTTAGCTGGCCGCTTTCAACTGGGTGTTGTGAAGGTGGTTGCTTGTTGAGCAATATGTGCCATTTTTCTGTTATTGTCTAATGATTCTGGGAAACCAAAACTTCGGCCTTTAAGCTCAGAGGGGAAACTTAAAGCTTGTCATGGAGTCAGTTTCATTCAGACTTGTGTCCTTTCAATTTGGTATATTGTGTTTCCACTTTCATTTGTTCTGAGATGTTTTTATTTCCGTGTTGATTTATTTGACCCATATGTTGTTCAGAAATGTGTTGTTTACTTTCCATTTACTGATAGATTTTCCACCTGTCCTATGTTTGTTGAGTTCAATATCCATGCCATTGTTATCAGTAGAGAATTTTGGTATCATTTTAATCTTCTTGAATTTTCTAAGACTTGTTTTATGTCCTATAATATAATCTATCCTGGAGAAGAATGTTTATTCTTCTACTGTTGGATCAAATATTCTATATATGTCTAGTAAGTTCATGTGACATAAAGTGTGTTTCAGTTTTAACATTTCATTACTGATTTTCTCTCTGGATGTTCTATCCATTGTGGAAAGTGGGATATCAAAGTCTTCTACTATTATTGTATTGTTTATTCTTTCCTTCAGATTGGTTACTATTTGCTTAATATATTTAGGTGCCCTGACGTTGACTGTTTATATATTCATGATTGTTATATATTCTTTTTTCATTGAAGTATAATTAACATAGTGTTTATGTTTTCACTCATAAGTCTAACAGGAGAAACTTAACAGAGGACCTTGGGAAGGGGAAGGGGGGAAAATTAGGGAGAGGGAAGGAGGCAAATCATGAGAGAGTCTTGAATACTGAAAACAAACTGAGGGCTGAAGGGGGAGGAGGAAAGGGGAAGGGAAGTGATGGACATGGAGGAGGGCACTTGTGGGGAAGAGCGCTGGGTGTTATATGGAAACCAACATGACAATAAACTATAATAAAAACAAAACAAAACAAAACGTAGTGTTTTATTAGTTTCAGATATACAATATAATTATTCAATAATTTTATACATTCCTTAGTGCTCATCACAGTAGGTGTGCTCTTAATCCCTTTTATCTATTGCACTCTTTCTCCCACCCCTTCCCTCTGGAAACCACCAGTTTATTCTCTGTATTTAAGAGTCTGGTTTTTTGTTTGTCTCATTTTTTCTTTCTTTATTAATTTGATTTCTTTCTTTAATTCCATATATGCATTCTTGATGTATTAGCCCCTTCATTATCATATAATATCTTACTTTGTCTCTTGTTACTGGTTTTGCCTTAAAGTCTAATTTGTGTGATATAAATATAGCTACTTCCACTTTCTTTTGGTTTCCCCTTGCTTGTAATATCTTCTTCCATCCCATTACTTTGAGCCAATATGTGTCTTGAGAGCTAAACTGAGTCTCCTTAGGCAGCACACATTTGGATCTTTTAGAATATCTATTCTGCTATTATATGCTTTTTGATTAGTGTGATTAGTGAATTCATTCCATTTACATTTAGTGGTATTAGTGATCTGTAAGGACTTATGACTGCCTAGTAATTTTGTATCTCCATTTTATATTCCTTCTCTTTCTGCCTACGTTAGTAAATTCGTGCTTTTCCAAGGTGGTATATTCTGTCTCCCCACACCTCCCTTTTGTTTCATGAATTTATCTAGATTTTGGTTTTGTCCTTACCTTGAGGACTATGTAAAATACCTCATAAATTAAAGAATCAGTTATGTTCTAATAACAACTTATCTTTATTTTCCTATGGAGTCTTTACCCATTAGTCCTCCACTTTTATTTTTTGATGTCACAATTTGGCTCTTTTTATACTCAGTATTTGTTATCAAATTATAGTAACCATAGCTTTTTTTTTAAGATCTTATTTAAACTCTAGTTAGTTAACATATATGGTAAAATTGGATTCAGGTGTAGAGTTTAGTGATTAAACACTTACATATAACACGCAGTGCTCACAACAAGTGCCTTTTTTAATACCCATCACCCATTTAACCCTCAATTAACCCTCAGTTTGTTCTCTATACATAAGAGTCTCTTATGTTTTGTTTCCCTCTCTCCTTTCCCAATGTTCATCTGTTTAGTTTCTTAAATTCCACATATGAGTGAATGTGGAGAAATAGGTTCTACTTACATAAATGAGTTAGAAAAAAGCTTAGGGTGGAAGACTGCCACCATGGGGCCAAAGTGCCCGAGGTTAGCTGGTGAGATATTGTAATGGGATCACAGGTAACTTGTTATATCACCTGCAGGAAACTACTTTCCATCTGATACTAATGTACCTTGATCACAAACACCACTTGTCCCCCAGCCTTTTTGCTTCTTACACAAACAAGTTAACGACTGCTATCTGATTGTCTTTTTCACATTCACCACATGTGTAAGATCTTGTTTTCTTCCTGTTTACTATGTGGGTAATATCTTGTGAGATCAATAAATACGGAGAAGAAACCCCTGTTTGGGACTCTTGTCTCCTCCCAGACATTAGCCTCTCTCTTATTCAATTTTGCATCTGCTCTCTTGCTAGACAAGAGAGAACTCCAGACACAGTCTGTGACAAGTGAAATCATAGAGTATTTGTTTTTCTCTGACTGACTTATTTTGATTAGCAAAGTACAATCTAGCTCCATCCATGTCATTGCAAATGACAAGATTTTATTCTATTTCATGGCTGGGTAATATTCCATTGTATGTATAATCCACATCTTCTTTATCCATTCATGAGTCAATGGACATTTGGGTACTCTCCATAGTTTGGCTATTGTTCATAGTGCTGCTATGCATCAGGATGCATGTGTCCCTTGGAATCAGTATTTTTGTATTCTTTGGGTAAATATCCAGTAGTGCAATTGCTGGGTAGCAGTGTAGTTCTCTTTTTATCTTTTTTAGAAATGTCCATACTGTTTTCCAGAGTGGCTATACCAGTTTGCATTCCCACCAACAGTGTAAGAAGGTTCCTCTTTCTCCACATCTTTGCCAACATCTTTTGTTTTCTCTGTTAATTTTAGCTATTCTGACATATGTGAAGTGGTATCTCATCATGGTTTTCATTTGTATTTCCCCAATTATGGGTGATATTGAGCATCTTTTCATGTGTCTGTTAACCATGGGCATATCTTATTTGGAAAAATGTCTGGGGGCACCTAAGTGGTTTAATCATTTGAGCATCTGGCTCTTCATTTCAGCTCAAATCATAATTGCAGGATTTGTGGGTTTGAGCCCTGTGTTAGGCTGTGCACTGACAGGGAGGTGTCTGCTTGGCATTCTCTCTCTGCCCCTCCCCTGTTCATTCTATCTCTCTAAAAACAAACAAACAAACAATAAATACTTAAAAAAAGAAAAAAGGTCTGCTCATATCTTCTGCCCATTTCTTAACTGGATTATTTGTTTTATGAATGTTGAGTTTGATAAGTTCTTTACAGATTCTGGATACTAACCCTTTTTTAGATATAACCTTTGCAAATATCTTCTCCCATTTTGTTGTCTATTAATTTTGTTGATCGTGTCCTTCACTGTGCAGAAGTTTTTCTTTTGATGAAGTTCAAATAGTTCATTTTTGTTTTTATTTCCCATGCCTCTGGAGATGCGTGTACTAAGAAGTTGCTATGGCTGAGGTCAAAGAGATTGCTGCCTGTGTTCTTCTATAGGACTTTGATGGTTTCCTATCTCACATTTATGTCTTTCATCTATTTTGAATTCATGTTTGTGTATGGTGTCAGAAAGTGGTCCAATTTCATTCTTCTGCATGTTGCTGTCCAGTTTTCCCAGCACTATTTGCTAAATAGGGTGTCTTTTTTTCATTGGATATGATTTCCTGTTTTGTTGACTATTAGTTGACCATTTCTGGCTTTTTTATTCTGTTCTGTTGATCTGTGTGTCGGCTTTTGTGCCAGCACTGTACTGTCTTTATAACTACAGCTTTGTAACATAGCTTGAGGTTTGGAACCATGATACCTCCTGCTTTGATTTTCTTTTTCAGAATTTTTTGGCTATTTTGGATGTTTTGTGGTTCCATACAAATTTTAGCATTTTTGTTCTAGCTCTGAGGAAAAATCTGTTGGTATTGTGATAGGAATTTCATTAAATGTGTAGAGTGCTTTGGGTAGTATAGACATTTTAACAATGTTTGTTCTTCCAATTTATGAGCATTGAGTGTTTTTCCATTTCTTTGTGTCCTCTTCAATTTCTTTCATAAGTGTTCTATTTTATTCATAATGTAGATCTTTTACTTCTTTGGTTAGGTTTATTCCGAGGTATCTTATGTTTTTTGGTGCACTTGTAAATGGGATCAACTCCTCGATTACTTATTCTGCTACTTCATTGTTAGTGTCTGGAAAGGCAACATATTTCTCTTTGTTAATTTTATATCCTGAACCTTTGCTGAATTAATGTAGTCATTTTAACAATTTTTTGGTAGAGTATTTTGGGTTTTCTACAATAAAGGATGATGTCATCTGCAAATAGGGAAAGTTTGAATTCTTCCTTTCGATCCATTTTATTTCTTTTTGTTGTCTGACTGCTGAGGCTAGGACTTTCGATAATATGTTAAAAACAGTGTTGAGAGTGGACATCCTTGTCTTGTTCTTGACCTTAAAAGAAAATCTCTCAGTTTTTCCACATTGAAGATATTAGCTCTGAGTCTTTCATATATGGCCTTTATGATGTTGAGGTATATTCCCTCTATCCTTACCTTTTGAGGGTTTATAACATGAATGTATATTTTATTTGATCATATGCTTTTTCTGTATCTATTGAGAGAATTGTATGAGTCTTATCATTTCTTATTAATGTTGTGTATCACATTGGTTGATTTGTGAATATTGAACCAAGTTGCAGTCCGGGAATAAATCCCACTTGATTGTACTGAATAAGTTTTTAGAGTACTGTTGGATTTGATTTGCTAGTATCTTGTTGATAATTTTTGCATCCGTATTGATCAGGAATATGACCTATAATTCTCCTTTTTAGTGGGGTCTTTGGTTGTGGAATCAAAGTAATGCTGGCTTTGTAGAATGAGTTTGGAAGCTTCCCTTCTATTTCTGTTTTTTGGAACAGTTTGAGAAAAATAGGTATTAACTCTTCTTTATATGTCTGGTAGAATTCTCCTCGGAAGTCATTTGGTCCTAGACTTTTGTTTGTTGGGAAATTTTTGATTACTGGTGCAATTTCTTTGCTGGTTATGGGTCTGTTCAAAATTTCTACTTCTTCCATACAGGAAGCTGTTTTGGTACAGTTTCGGTAGTTTGTATGTTTCTAGAAATTTGTACATTTTTCTCAGTTTGCTCAATTTCTTGGCATATATTTTTCATGATATATAATCTCATATTTATAATAATTCTCTTATAATTGCTTGTATTTTTGTGATGTTGTTTTGATCTCCCTCTTTCCGTCATGATTTTCTTTATTTGAGTCCTTTGTCTTTTCTTTTTGATAAGTTTGACAAGGGTTTATCAATTTTATTTCTTCTTTTAAATAACCAGCTCTTAGTTTTATTGATCTGCTCTAGTTTTTTGTTTGTTTCTATATCATTTATTTCTGGTTTAATATTTTTATATCCCTTCTTCTGCTGGCTGTATGCTTCACTGGCTATTATTTTTCTAGCTCCTTTAAAGTGTAAGTTTAGGTTGTTTATTTGAGAATTTTCTTGCTTCTTGAGGTAAACCTGTATTGCAATAAACTTGCCTCTTAGGACCACCTTTGCTTCATCCTAAAGGTTCTGGACTGTTTTATTTTCATTTTTAGTTGCTTCCATGAATTTTTTAATTCTTTCTTTAATTTCCTGGTTAGCTCATTTATTCTTTTTCTTTAATGTTTTTTATTTGTTTTTGAGAGACAGAGAGAGACAGTGCGAGCAGGGGAGGGTCAGAGAGAGAGGGAGATACAGAATCTGAAGCAGGCTCCAGGCTCTGAGCTAGCTGTCAGCACAGAGCCCGACGCGGGGCTCAACACACGAACCGCAAGATCATGACCTGAGCCGAAGCTGGGCACTTAACCGACTGAGCCACCCAGGCGCCCCATAACTCATTTATTCTTTTTTTTT
>PISW01013437.1:0-26286 GCA_004023785.1 Mungos mungo
ACACAATGCATTCATTTTAAACAGAAAGTTATAAAACAGAAAATGCAATGTGTATTCAAGTTTTCACTGTATGTCATAAATGCATAAAAATAATCAAAATATTAGTAGTTTTATCTGAAATTGTAGATTCATTTATCCATTAGGCTTTTCTTAATTTCCCAAATATCCCACAATGAATAGGTATCATTTCTATAATCAGGGAAAAAATTAACTAAAGGAAGAAAATTTCTTTTAATAAGTAAGGTCCAATTTAGGTCTTTTGCACATTATTTCTAATGTACCTAAAGGTTATTATCTTCAGCAAGATTTAAAGGTTCAACTTTAAATCACTTATGGGATTACAGAGTCTCTTAGAAGAAAACAGAGGAGTATTTAAATTGGTTACCACAGCCAATGGTATGCCCTCTGGAAATGTTTAGGGCCTTTAGGTTAGACTACTTGCATGGCAGACTGACTTACTACTGACACAAAGTTACAACATGAATTTCCATTGGAGATGAAAGCTTTATTTTTGATCTGCCCCCTTACCACTACTAGCAGTCATCTGGAACTGTGGGATACTTCTCTGTGCGTTTTAAGAGCAGAACTATAACGCTAAGAGAAGACAGCTAAGATTATAACTAATCTAAATAGGAAGAGCAGCAGCAACTTCTCTATGTTGTTTCTAACAGAAAGACGTTAGTAAAACACTAGAAAAAAAGGAATGCTGACTAGAGAGATCCATGCTTGTACCTAAAAAATGGCTTCCTTGTTTTGAAGACTGTAGTCCCAATTAACCGCACTATCTACTGGAAATGGAGAATCTGAGGATCCTACAGTGATGATTAAATGAGGTAGACTTAAGCTGAGTTGGAAGAGTTTTTCCTCAGAAAAGAGAGAAGACATGGGAGTTGGGAATTCTGAATCATATATTGTATTTGATAAGTTTTTAATAAAGAAGTGAAAATCTTGGAAAATGAGATACTGTTGGGGGAAGTAAGTATCGTGGATACTTATAAAATCACTTTAGTTGTTTTTATTTACATTGAAAAAAATTTTAAATGGCAGCCTAAGTGTTCAGATTAAACTAACATGTATTGTGCACTCCCTGTGTTCTGAGATCTTCTAAGTATATTATGTTAACTCTCACAAAACATCTACAAAGTAAGTAATGTTACCTAATTTTACTTTATGCAGATGTTCAAGTGAATGCTCAAAGTTTGTACAACTATCAAGCCACAGAGTAAGACTGAAGTATAGGCCCCCTGACTCTAAGACAACAGTTCTTAGAGTGAAAATATAGTACTTTTCCAAAAAGATAACGCACCAGCAATAAGAACAAAAGGGTAAAAGGACTTGAAGCATGGTAGGCTCCCAAGGCACAAACCTAGAAATTATTAGATAGCATGTTCTAATCAATCTCAGAAGTAATTCTCCAGGTCATACAGGGGCTCCTACAAGATAAGAGCTTAAAGCTTCAGCTGAGCTACTGGTGATAAAGAATTGGATTTGGTACCCACACAGTAATGTTAGTAAGGAAAAATCCTCAGGATAATTCTCAAGACCATACTGAAAATGGAGAAGAGGACCTATTTCTAACTCAGCCAGTATTGCTTATTATCAACACCTTCCAGAGCTCCTAGAGGGTCATGTATCTGAGCAAGCATTTGGGATCTCCTGTCAGAGGTGTTGTACTACATAGAACAAAGGTGCTTCATAAACAGTAGGAAAAACTGGGTACGGGATATAGATGTAATATTTAGTGTGCCATGCTGTGCTTCAAAATGTTCCTTGAGTTAAAATCAGAGAGTAGAGGTAAGTACTTATGCTTTACAAACTCTCCTCTCTTCTACTGGTAAACATGGGGAGAAAAGGGTGAATGCTTCATAATCCATAATCCTCAAGCAGAGTTTCCTTTCTTTCCACAGATGATGGCCAACGGTGAGGACATATCTAATGAGCAGGCCTTTGGAATGAGATGAACAAAACCTGGAGATTAAGACACTGAAATTCTACCTCTTTAGAGCAGAAAGGAAAAAAATATAGGTAGCAGAAGTTTCTTATGCTTCTTCCTACACACCAGGTACTATACTATTAGAATCTTTATACTGCATCCTTTCTGCCCCACTAAGCTTGGTCACATTTAAATAGTGAGTTCTAGAATCCTTTTTCCAATATTTAAGGCAATATGTCTGCTGATGGTGGATATATGTGTCAAGATTGAAGTTGGAACACTAAAGGGCATTGAATTGGTCTCTGTAACATAAAGCAACATAAAGCCCCTGTCCAATTTCCTGTCCATGGACTATTTTATTTCCTACTTGAGTTTTAAAGAAAGCTAGGCAAAGTCTCTGGATGTCCTAGGCACTATTCTCTTCTAATAAGAATTTGAAAGCATTATTTCTGATATTTATAGCCATAAAATATAGGTTAATTAAGAATTAATTGGAAAACATAAAGAATAGAAAGAAAGTTGTTAATGCCCCAATTCCCATAGTCTAGAAGAAACATTTTGGAGCCAGATATATTTTTATATCCTTATATATTTATAGATATGTAGATCTAGATATACAGATATATACACATATATATGGTAACCATTTATGTTATTAACAAACTTCTTTTTCTTCATGTAATACTATATCATGAGCATTGTCCCTTATCCTTAGCTCTCCTCAAGACTACAATTTGCACTGGTGATATTACATGTGACATTATGTGTTCTCATGTGTATATCATAACCACAACATGCCAGAATGTCAGCATCTTAGAGAAAAAATTATAACACTTATTAAGAATGAAAGGGCACTTGTGGGGAAGAGTACTGGGTGTTATATGGAAACCAATTTGACAATAAACTATTAAAAAATAAGTAAAATAAAGTATTTCCAGGCAAAAAAAAAAAAAACAATTGAACGTGACATATAATATTACATGAAATGCCATTTCTTTGTTTTTCTATTTTACTATTGAATGGTGGGAGAGGCAATGTCAAGTAATAATAGTGATGAATCTTTGAACTTTGAATGACTTTTAGGGAAATATCTCCAGCATCTCACCATTTGAAATTATGTTGACCAATGGTTTAAAAGAGATAATCTTTATCATCTTAGTGATTTATCCCCATAGGTCTAGACTACTAAGAGGTTTTTTCAAAAATTTATGTTATGTTCTATCATTGCTTTTTGGCATCTAGTTAGATAATAATATTCTATTTCTCAATTTCTAAGCATTAATTTAAAATTTCATGCTTTAATAAAAAAAGTGTATGTAACTTGGGTACACTTTTTATTCATTACATATGCATTCATAAATGGGATTGATCACAGTTTTTCTCTGATAATTTTGGGTAAAAAGGCAACTGTAGTTTGATAAAATATTTTGTAAAGTGTTCCACAACTTTTTCACATTGGAACATACTATACAGCACATTATTTGTTTCTTAAAAGCATAAAATAACTATCATAAGCATTCTGGATTCAGTGCCAATTTTGAAAATCTAGCATTCAAATGACACCCCTATTACACATCACAGTCCATATGGCATAGAATGTGTTGAATAAATGAGTAAGTGAAGAATACTAGAATGGAAACCACTGGGTTCAGTGACAACACATAATCAGGACCCTACTTAGATTTGGAGGCAAACAACCTTTGCTAGAAAAGATAATATCTAAGTTAGGAGAGGCCCTTCCAGCTTAACAGAACAGCATACACAAAAGCATAAAGAAAAAAGAGGGTATGCAGTATTTACAGGAAAGTAAAAGAAATTGAGCATGTCCATTTCAGAGCATTGAGGGTATCAGTAGTGGCTTCAGAATTTCTACATTAGAGGAACTTAGGGATGACAGTTTGGTTGAAGATGGAGTTAGAGACTATCCATGAAGTTGTGTTACATACCAAGCACATTGTTTTTCCTTTGATTGCATGTCCCTGTTAGGATGTCATTTGGGGGGGGGGGTGCTAATGAAGATTACTGTGAAGCAAATCTGCCCAATAATCCTTCCTTGACACCATCAGTGGGGGATATAGCAAAAGTGGTAGGAAAGGGGATTAAGACAGGCTAAGTGTAATGATTGTTTTTGTTGACGTTGCTGCCTTTGCTTTCTCTTATTCACCCTGGATTAGAAAGTATCCTCACTCATCTGGGACCTTTTCTGAACAGAAAGACAGTTATTCCTCTTTCACACCTTTCTCCTCAACAACTCCTCCCAAGGATAAAACAAAATAATGGAAGGGAAAGTTATTTGATAAATCTACATCAGAAATTTAAATTTCCCTGAGTCTTATCCTTTTCTAAAACTTGAATGTGATGTGGACACATAAAGATGGGGAATTCCTCAACTGTGACCGAATTCTTTCTGATGGGATTTTCCAAATACCCAGAGCTCCAGCTTCTGCTATTCATGCTCTGTCTCATCATGTATGTGATAATCCTGCTGGGAAATAGCCTCCTCATTGTCATCATCATACTGGATTCTCGCCTCCACACCCCCATGTACTTCTTCCTCAGGAACCTCTCATTCTTGGACATCTTCTACACATCATCAACCATTCCCCCAATGCTTATCATAGTAAAGTCTGAGAGAAAATCTATCTCCTTCATTGGCTGTGCTCTGCAGATGGTTGTCTCCCTTGGGTTGGGCTCCACTGAGTGTGTCCTATTAGCTATGATGGCCTATGATCGATATGTGGCCATCTGCAACCCGCTGAGGTACCCCATCATCATGCACAGGGTGCTTTATGTGCACATGGCTGCTTGGTCCTGGATCATAGGCTACCTAAACTCCTTAGTGCAAACAGTCATGGCAATGATATTGCCTTTCTGTGGGAATAATGTCATTGATCATTTTACCTGTGAGGTCCTGGCCCTTCTCAAACTTGTATGTGCAGATATTTCCATGAACGTGTTCATCATGACAGTGGCAGGTATTGTTATATTGGTGATTCCTCTGCTGTTAATTTTTATTTCCTATGTTTTTATCCTCTCTTCTATCCTGAGAATTAATTCTGCTGAAGGGAGAAAGAAAGCTTTTTCTACCTGTTCTGCCCACCTGACTGTGGTTATCTTATTCTATGGCTCAGCCCTTTTTATGTACATGAAGCCCATGTCAAAGGACACAAAAGCATCTGATGAGATCATTGGAATGTCTTATGGAGTGGTAACCCCAATGATGAACCCCATCATCTATAGCTTGAGGAATAAAGAGGTGAAAGAGGCTGTGAAGAAAGTCCTGAGCAGACACCTCCATCTATGGAAAATATAAAAGGTCTTGAAGCATCTGATATCCTTAGTGTTGAGACCAGATTAGATCTTCTGTGCTCACAAAGTCACAGAAACCAGTATTAAGAGACCTAATCTTCTCATAAGTCCAAATATAAGATTTACGTTCTTTTCAAAACAGAAGTCTAAGGTAAGCCTTCTGAATAGTAACTAGACTACAGTTTTTAGTTATATGCGGCTTTGCCATTTGGTCCCATACAGGGCACATGGCTTTTCCTCAAGATAAATCTCTCTCCTCTCTGCTTTCTTCTATCTCATCCTTGTTTTATTCTCTCTTCTCTTCCATATTCCCTCTTATTTTCCTTTCCCCTTCTCCATCTACTTTGGTACTCCACTTTCCTTCTGTTTCTGGTCTCCTTTCTCAGTTTAACTTGGACATCTATTGTTTTATTGTCTAGTTATCCCCTCTTCTGGTGAAGACATTCAACAGTGCCTCCTTCTGAGTCCATGTGTGCTGGAGGGAGCTGACCTCTGGAAATAGTGGTACCATTTGAAACAAAGGAATAGGCAATTCAAGCAAATCCCTCTGGTTACAGGAATTCATTCAGCATAGGAGGTAACTTCTGCCAGGCTAATCAGATTCAACCTAAGAATGCTGTCTCAGACTAAGAGGCACTCTTCCTGCTAAGATCGCTCAATTGATAAAATGTAAGATTGGAGCCAATCTTTATCAGCAAGTGCACAGAGTCTATCTGAGAGACAAAGAGGTGTTGACAGAAGGAGGGACAGTGTGTGTGTCCTGGTATTTTAACTCCTTGATCCACCTGTGTCTACAGTCAGTTCACAATTATTCTTTTTAGTTACATGAATCAATAAATTACCTTTTTATAAAAAAAGTGTGAATTGGATTTTCATCACTCAACAATTATATAGTCCCAACTAAAGTATTTCTTTGTACCCCCTCACCACTCATATATTTTTTAATTTTTTTAAATTTTTTATTTATTTTTGAGACACAGAGAGAGACAGTGCAAGCAGGGGAGGGTCAGAGAGAGAAGGAGACACAGATCTGAAGACAGGCTCCCGACTCTGAGCTAGCTGTCAGCACAGAGCCCAAAACGGGACTCGAACCCACGATCCATGAGATCATGACCTGAGCCGAAGTCAGACGCTTAACCAACTGAGCCACCCAGACTCCCGACCACTCATATTTTTAAGGTAAAATATATGAGGATATATTACCTACGTGGCCCCAAGATTTCCAGGCTTCAGGGGCTATCCTTCCTTTAACAAGTAAATAATTTCTATTCTGTATGCCTACAGACATTCCAGTCACCTCCCCAATTATTTCTGAGGAGTATATCTATTTTCTTAGTCTCTGGTTTTCATTTTATGCCAGACTATTCTAAACTTTTCTAGGGGCATGAAGGTGACTCAGTTGGTTGAGTGTCCGACTTTGGCTCAGGTCACCATCTCACAGTTGGTGACTTCAAGCCCCATACTGGGCTTGCTGCTGTCAACAAAGAGCCTGCTTCTGATCCTCTGTGCCTCTCTCTCTCTCTCTCTCTCTCTCTCTCTCTCTCTGCCCCTCTTCCACTTGTGCTCTCTCAAAAATAAATAAATGTAAAAAAATAAATAAAACAAAATTTTCTATCATTCTTCTCTGGTAATCTTGTATATCTCTGTGTCAAGCTCTCAACAGTACATTTTGCCTGCAAAGAATAAACATAAGTCTCCTCCATATCCACATTCAAAAGACCACATGTTTAACACCTTTATTTAAGCTTGAATATAATATGAAGGGACTAAGTTCATGAAGAACAATAAATCAGTATTAAATACTACTGTTCTCGGTACCTACTAGCCATCCCCCTTCACATGGGCCTTCTTATGTCCATTTTCCTCTTAAGCTCCTGTCCTGCTACATACAACACTGACAGTGTCTATTCATTTCCTTCTTCCATATGAATCAGCAATCTCTCAATAAAAATGAATGGACACTTAAGTCAAAGCATTCTTCAGTATGGTCCTGCTCAAAATGGAGTGTGAGCTTACCCCAAAAGAAGACTGCAGCTTCTACTTTTAGAGCCATAGAAAAGAACTTCAGGAAGTTTTTAGAAACCAGTGATTCATTATCAGCAATAATTTAGAACACTGAAGTCCATTAAACAAGCACCTTGAGTGATATATTCTGTTTGTGTAATACATATCAACACACTTTTTTTCTTTTTATTCTTTAATGTTTATTTATTTTTTATAAAGACAGAGTGTGAGGAGGGGAGGGGCAGAGAAAGGGAGACAAAGCAGGCTCCAGGCTCAGAGCTGTGAGCACAGTGCCCTACAAGGGGCTAGAACTCAAGAACTATGAGATCCTGACCTGAGCCAAAGTCTGATGCTTAAAGGACTGAGTCACCCAGGTGCCCCACCCCCATTTGAGTTTCTTAAAAACCTGCAATACCATAGCAAAATCTCCATTTGCATTATGGCCCACAACTGCTCTGAAGTGTCTCCTTCCCCCATTACCCAATACCCATCTTCCTGCTGTTTTCTCCCTGTCTTTTCTGCATCTCACCCTTCCTTGATCACAATAGCCTCTTTCAAGTAAGATGGAATGTGTCCTCTGAGGGCAAGGGGTTTGGAGAAATGGCGGATTTTGTAAGAAGAAACTGGGGTCTGTGTCTTATGGAAACTGTTGTTAAAATTTCCAAGTTAAAAATTTTGGTCCTAATTGGTCACCTCTTATTTTCATCACATTTACAAACATCATTTTTTCTCCATTTCATCAGCTCCTCCAGGAAGAAATTGTTTCTTCCCCTTCCTCTTCCATTCTTCTATAGATTTTTAAATGTATGATTGTTAAACTTCTTGTTACAGTGTATTTTATTTATTTGATTTGACATGGTTAAAAATAAACGAACAAAAAAAACCCACACAGGGCTGTTACAAACTCTTAATTCTCCACATTAATATTAAAAATTATATCAGAGTCTCCATTTGTCCAGACATAAAATGTGGATTTCAGTCCCTAAATAGTGGAAGGTTTTATGAGTATTGAATAAGAAAAAAAAAAAAAGCAACATCCTTTATTCAGTGCTTGGATAATACCATGTAATGAATAATATACACACTCCCCTTAGCCTTTCCCATACATGTCTGTCTCCTCTAATAGACTGTGAGTTCCCTGAGGGCAAGATACAAGTAATATTTATTTTAGGGCCTTGGTGACTAGAAGAAGAGGCATTTATTTGACATTGTAGATTCATGAACAAATGAACAAAGCTGATTTGCCATTGCATCGCTAATCCTTAGGACTGCTTGCTCTATATCTTTACTGCTGCCATTCTCTCCATCTAAATTGCCCTCATTTTAACCTATCTATAAAAATTCAAAGTGCCCCGCAAAAAATGTCTCCTCTGACTTAAAGCCTTTCATTATCATGCTAACAAGACTCCACCTTTTCTTCCACCAAGTTAAATACCTATAGCAATCTACTTAAACTTTGGGGTATTTATTATGTGGAGATGTATTCCCTTTGATTATGTACATAATATATAGGTGTTTTTAACAAAAGTTCATTAAAAGCAGAATCTGTGAATTACTGTCTTAATAATCCTACAAATACTAACAGAGTGGGCTTTAATCAATAGATTAAATGTTTTGTATTTTGCTTTTTGCATAAAGTATATTAATTTTTAAAACAGAATTTTCTTTTCATACAATGTGGGCAGCATGACGTTTATAAGTGATACCTATATCACTTATAAGTAGCAATAATCTTGGTTAAAATAACATTCTCTCTGTCTTATATAAGGTTTTGTTCATTTTAGGCTTCAGATATTTGACTGTAAAAGATCAAGCAGAGTCTATGTAACTTATACATGCATATAATCTTACTTCGTTTATTGGGCTTATACCTTGACAAGACAAAAATCAAAAGATACTGATTTATAGAAAAGGGACTTCTATATATGTCCTGAGATCTAATCTAATAGGCATATCTGTCCAAAACAGAAACCTTGATTTTTCCCATCCCCAAACTATTTCTCCTCATCTTCTCCATCTCAGGCACTGGCAATGCCATACACCCACATCCAATCCACCATCAATCCTACCAACTCTACAAAATTTTCTCTGACTCTGACCACATCTCTCGTTAGCACTCTAGTTCAAACTACCATCATCTCACTTAAGAATCTAGGTGGTTTTCCAAATCACATCCCTGTTCTACTTTTGTTCTCCTACAATCTATTCTCTGCACAGCAGCCATAGTGCTATTTTGAGGAAAGTACATATTAAAATTGTATAACTGTTAAAAAAAATTACTCTGACTCTGATCACATCTATCGTTAGCACTCTCGTTCAAAACGACCATCATCTCACTTAAGATACTACAATGGCTTTCCAAATCATGTCCCTAGTCTACTAACAATCTATTCTCTGCACAGCAGCCAGAGTGTTGTTTTTAGAACACTACATACAAAGTTCTAGACTGTTAAAAATTAATCAGTGGTATTTTTAAAATCAGAACAGCGGCTGTCTATGTGGGGGAGGGATTAAGGCAAGTATCTACTAGATCGGGGCATGAGGGAACTTTTCTAAGGTTATTTTATGTTCTATGCCTTGATCGTAATTCGAGTGACATAGGCATGCATTTGTCACAACTATGAATATTACATTAAGATCTGTGATATTAAAGTATGTATATTTGAAATTTAGAGGGAACTGTGAGGTGCGCTTAGGTGGCTTAGTTGGTTAAGCATCTGGCTGCGGCTCAGGTCATGATCTCACAGTTCGTGGGTTTGAGCCCCGCATCAGGCTCTGTGCTGACCGCTAGCTCAGAGCCTGGAGCCTGCTTCAGATTCTGTATCTCCCTCTCTCTCTCTGACCCTCCCCTGCCCGCACAGTCTCTGTCTCTCAAAAATAAATTAAAAAAAAAAAAAAGAGGGAACTGTGAACAAGTATAGTTTTAAACGCTAGCTAATGAAGTATTTACATGTACTGAAGTATTTAGGGAAAAGGGTAATAATTTCTATGATATATTTTGAAATACATCCAAAAGTGACATGGATTTAGTGGAGGAATAAAGAGATAAATATACACATAGAAATAAGCAAATCTAACAAAATGTTGGTGGTAAAATCTAGTTAGTAAATGTATGATGTTCAAAGTAAAATTATTTCAGTTTTGCTTTGTTTGAAATTTTTCATAATTCAATTAGAAAAGATTATACGAAGTCTGTCAGAATACAGCTCTTGAATACGTGTATCAGAGAATGAGGCAAAAATAGAAACTGGATTTAAAAAAATACTGTCATTATAAGTTCTCTTAAAATTAATTTAGGAACAAGTTCTACTACTTTTAAAAGGCAAAACTTTTTAATAGGTTATTTACAACTAATCCAAGAGAGAAATTAAAAATAAATTTTAATGGTCCCTGTGAAATTTAATTTCCTATACTGAACTCTTGTCAGGATTTCAGTTGCTACTCCTGGGGGATGGATGCAAGGGGAAGGAGAAAGAAAGGGAAGAAAAAATAAATAACACTTCTTTTCTTAAAATGATAAAGTTAAATAATCACTCACATTTCCCAGGACATTTTTTTTTTGAAATTAAGAAGTTGAAGTTCATCAAAGAATGGCTGAACTATTTCTTTTCTTTTCTTTTAAATGTTTTAATGTTTTTTATTTATTTTTGAGAGACAGAGAGAGACATTGTGAGCAGGGGAGGGTCAGAGATAGAGGGAGATAGAATCTGAAGCAGGCTCCAGGCTCTGAGCTAGCTGTCAGCATAGAGCCTGACGCGGGGCTCGAACCCACGAACAGTGAGATCATGACCTGAGTCGAAGCCGGACGCTTAACTGACTGAGCCACCCAGGCACCCCTGAACTATTTCTTTTCTATGCTGCTTATATTCATGCCATATGTGAGACAAACAATGATTGTAATGTGAGGCACTATATGTTAAAGATGACATACATTAAGAGTGACTGTATTATAATAAAAATTCTGGTAACTACTGAATATAAAGGTTAATGTATATGCTGTCATGCATAACATTATCTAAAAGTGGAAAATGAGACATTACTCGATATATTAAATGCTATTGGTATTAGTAGCAAAAAGGACTATTGAAAATAAACTTTATGCTTCTCAACAAAAGGATTAAATTTCATAGCATTTTGAAAGGCAGTGTAAGTACACAAGTCAGCGACTGAACACATGAAAGAAACTATTGAAGCAAATCAGTCACAACAATTACAAGCACTATATCATAATGATCTTGGTTCAGAATCAAAGAATGTCTTCATAACTAAATAAATGTCTGTACATTTAGATATTGTGTTTAATGCCCTAATTTTGCATACAGGAGATTAAAATTCAGGGACATAAGCCAAAAAAATTGAAAATGTCCAGTTAAAAAGAGACAAATAATTATAAAAGAGACAAAATAATTATAAAAAGGCACAAGGCAAAATAGATTTTAAGGGAGTATTTATTTGTTAAGTTGAAACTAGCCTAGGAAATTTTACATTTTAAAAATACTTGTCTTATTATAATCATTCCAAGTCCTAGGAATATAGGTGATGTATAGAGTATGCAAAACACATTATGTTTTAATAGGTATGACATTAGTATTTGCCATGAATTTCTCCTGCAAGATGTCAAATTAGGAAACCCAAAATGTGCTTCTTTCTTTTTCCAGTATAAAAAGGAAAATTTTAATCCCTAGAATAAGGCTCTCTATATAGATGTTGCACAAGATATCTTCCTCTCTGTTCTTCTGTGTGTATAATAGTTTAGATTTTTAAAGTATTACTCAGCAGGTGCACTTAAATTTCAAAATCTAAAACTTATAAAAAGTGGTTTTGAGTTTTGTATTTTTTTAAAGTGTGACATTACAGGAAAGGAAATCACTTTTTAAATTAATATATAATGAAGGTATAAACAGGTTTATAATTAAGCATAATATAGTGGTAAAATGAGAGCCTGAAAGGAACTATGAAGTTGGTCTAAGAATGTCATGATGCTTTCCACAAAGAATACGTATTACTGTTACTCTGAAATGGAACAATTATTGTTCTTAATAATGATCTTATTCTATCTTAACATCATAAAATATTTATTTTTCTCAAATGTTTCAAAGTTAAGAATAGACTAAAATGACATCAGTGAGAATAGAAGCCCAAAGTCAATGAAATCAATCTTCAAACTGTTCAAGCAAAATAGTTGAAAATGTAAATTTTGTAGTAAATTAAACTATCTTCCAAGAGGCAAAAATGAAGATAGTTTTAGAAAAAACTAAGAGATTTTTTTTCCACACAGACAAGAAATTGTTCCTAGGTGAAGGAAATGGAATGAAACAAACAATATCAAATAAAGAAACTGGTAACTATGTGAGTGAATCTGAACTGTCACAATAAACGAGAGTGAAAGAGAAGGGAGAGCAAGAAACAGCACTCGCAACTGGGGGTCTTCAAAACAAGGTAAAAGTGAAATCTTAGACACATATAATACAGAAGATGATGGGAGAGTCAGAAATAAGAGATCAACATTTTAAGGTCATTGGTATTATTCAGGAGGATTGTAAAGATATTAAGTAGAGATTGTGTTAAGTTAAACAAACACTTGAAAAAATTATGGCAATCATACATGTGTGTCTGTTTGTGACACCCTGCACTCAAACAGTAGAGAACATTTTTAAATATAATAAAATGCTTATAGAACTGTAGATGTTTAGAAAAAGAAGCAAGTCGCAACAAAAAAAAATAGACAATATGCAGTTGTGAAAAGTCTCTTCACAAATGGTGTTGGGAAAATGGGACAGCTATATGCAAAAGAATGAAACTGGACTTTTTTTTTTTTTACCCTGCACAATAATAAACTCAAAATACATTAAAGATCAAAATGTGAGGCAGGAATCCATAAAAATCCTTGAAGAGAGCATAGGCAGTAATTTCTCTGACATTGGTTGTCATATCTTTCTAGATAGACATCCTGAGATAAGGGAAATAAAAGCAAAACTAAACTATTGGGACTATATCAAAATAAAAAGCTTCTGCACAGTGAAGAAAATCATCAACAAATGAAAAGGCAATCTACTGAATGGGAGAAGGTACTTGCAAATGACATACCCAGTAAATGGTTAGTATCCAAAATATATAAAGAACCTCTATGACTCAACACCCAAAAATCAAGTTATCCAGTTTAAAAATGGGTAGAAGACATCAACAGATATTTCTCCAAAGAAGAGATCCAGGGGGCCAACAGACAAATGAGAAGGTGCTCCACACCACTCATCATCAGGAAAATGCAAATAAAAACCACAATGACATGTCACCTCACATGGGTCAGAATGGCTAAAATCAAAAACACAAGAAACAACAAGTGTTGGCAAGGGTGTAGAGAAAAAGGGACAATGGTGCACTGTTGAAGGGAATGTAAACTGGTGTAGTCACTCTGGAAAACAGTATGGATGTTCCTCAAAAAATCAAAACCTGAACTAAAGGGTATTTACTCTCTCAAAGACAAAAACACTAATTCAAAGGGATACATCTACCCTATGTTTATTGTAGCATTATATATTACATATAATATATACATATTAATACATACACATATAATATATATAATATATACATACGTATATACATATATAATATATACGTACACATACATATATATACACACATACTTGCATATATATAAACATGTATAATAGAATATTATTGAGCCATAAAAAATGAAATCTTGCCATTTGCAATGAATGACATGGGTAGAGCTGAAGAGTATAATGCTAAGCAAAATAAGCCAATCAGAGAAACACAAATGCCATATGATCTTACTCATCTGTGGAATTAAGAAACAAAACAAATAACCAAAATTTTTAAAAAGTGAGAGAGAGACAAACCAAGAAATACACTCTTAACTATAGAGACACACTGATGGTTATCAAAGGGGAGGTAGGTGAGGGATGGATAAAATCGATGATGGGGATTAAGAACTGCATTAGTCATGATGAATGTATGGAATTGTATGGAATTGTTGACTCACTATATTGTACACATGAAAGTAATATAACACTGTATTTTAACTAACTGGAAATGAGGTAAAAGGAGAAGAGAGATGACATAAATAAGATTAAAATAAATCAATATTAAAAGAAACCCCAAAAAATGTCTTTTAAATGTGGAAAATTTGAAACATATTTTTAAATAACTGATAGATTAAAAAAAGTCATGAATGAAATTTCAACATATATATAACTTTATGATAACATGATTATCAAAATTGGTGAGATGAAGGGATTTACAGTCTTAAATACATATACTGGAAAATAAGAAAGATTGAAAAATTAATACACTAAGAATCTAATTCAAAGAGTTATAAAAAGAGGAAATGGAAAAATCTAAAGATATGTGAAGATTGAATGAGTAGTTACAAATTTTACCAAGCCCAATTTCTCTGGATAGTTCTAATACATTAAGAACAGGTTAATCCCTGGGCGAAGGGCAAGATGGCAGAGAAGTAGGCAGTTCTGTACTTCCCGCCTGCATCTATAAAAAACAAAGAAGGGCTGAAGCCAAAAGACATTGAACCACGAGAGTCTGAGAAGAAAAGAGACAGAGTCCACCAAGAAGACAGCCTCATAAGTGCGTGATTGAGAATTGAGGAAGATAAAAACGGGCCAGGACATGGAAGCATGGCTGGGAGGGAGCCCCCGCTGTGGATAGACAAGGGAAAAGAGCAACTGAAACTGCTCATAGAGCTGTCCCTGGAGAAGAGAAAATACTGGGCTTGGGACAGAGAGGGATCCGATCATCCCATCTCTAACCACAGGGCATTTGGAGAGAGATACTATCTCTAACTGTGGAGGCTTCTTTGGGCTGGGTGCCCCAGGTCCAGAAATTCCCTCCGTTACAGACTATATGCAAGGGACTCAATTGGCATCAGGAGAAACTGTTCCCCTACTTGATCCCTGGCTAGGAAGGGCCCCAGTCTGAACTTCCAGGATAACATTTCCAGTGATATCATTATTGCACAAGGAGTAAGTGCTGGAAACAAGGCTGGGGGTGGGACACAGAACACTACCCACCTTGGCTGCGCCTGCTGCACAGTGAGATGGGACCCAAAAGAGTGATTTGCAACGCTTGGTTTAAGAAGGGACAGGGGGTCCGCCTTTTTTCTCCCCACAGCCACCAAGGCTCAACCTCAGGGAGCAGGCAGCATGACCCACAGTGAAGGGGAAACCCGCCTACACCAAACCATGCCCATTTGCATTGCATAGCTACTTTGTTACCAGAGCTGGACAGATGCTGAGGAAACAGACAGCCCCTCACCCAACACCAGCATTGATGTATTACCGTGGTTAACTCTAGATCAATTATTGCTATTCAGCTATATTCTCCTTTATCTCATTCTTCTCTCTCCCCTCAGCTGGACTGGGCACTCTGGTTTTACATTTGCTTGAACAGTCATACCTAATCCATTCTCTTGATACATATTCTATACCTCCGTTGTTATCTTCCTTTCTCTCTCTCTCTGAAATAATCAGACTATAAGTTTCTCAGGGTACCATTATCTTCGTTTTTGTTTGTTTGTTTTTCTTTTCTCTCCCTACCTCCTGCCATATTATCCAATTCTCTATCTGAATTAAGCCTTTTAGTCTATCTGCCTGGTCAAAGTTCAATTTCTCTTTCTCCCCACCCCTGTCATTTCTCTCTTTGTATATGCTCTTCCATCACTACTGCCTCCACCCTGTTCTTTTTCTCTGGATCTCTGGTTTCTGCTTTTAAACTGTCCTTTGTCTTTTTTTGCCCCCCTTCAGTTTGCTTGTTTGTTTGATTTGTTTTACCTTTGTGTGCTTTTGTTCCCCGTTTCTTTGTCTATTTTCCTTTCCAGCACTACCTCAAAAAAACAAGCCAAAGTACACATGGTGGAAAGCCCCAAATATCATTACAAGTAGGGAAATAACATAACCAGAGTCACAACAGGAGAGGCTAAGCAACACCATTAAAAGAACACTTCCTGAACGGACAGGCCCTGGACAGTCAAGGAACTTCCTTTAATATAGTAATACTCACAGGAGCGGAGCCCATAACAAGCTTTTACAACTAACAAGAGACAGAAAGCTAGCCAAATGATGAAACAGAAGAACTCTCCTCTAAAGAAATTCCAGGAAGAAGTCACAGCTACAAAATTGGTCAAAACAGACATAAGCAACATAACAGAGCAAGAATTTAGAACCATTGTCATAAAAATAATAACTGGGCTTGAAGAAGGCATGGATGACATCAGACAAGCTATTGCTACAAAGACTATGGACCTTAAATATAGTTGTGATGAATTAAAAAATGCTATAAATGAGGTGCATATAAAACAGAGGTGGCCACTACTCGGATTGAAGAGGCAGAGAGGAGAATAAGTGAATTAGAAGACACAATTATAGAAAAAGAGGAAGCAGAGAAAAAGAGATAAATTGATCCATAATGATGAAAGGAGAATTCAAGAACTGAATGATACAATCAAACCAAACAATTCCGTACCATAGGAATTCCTGAAGAAGAAGAAAGAGAGAAAGGCACTGAAGGGGTACTTGAACAAATTATAGCCAAGAACGTCCCCAGTCTGGGGAATGAAACAGAATATGAAACCCAAGAGGCACAGAGAGTTCCCCTCAGATGTAACTTGAATCGATCTTCTGCACGACATATCATAGTGAAACTGGCAAAATAGAAGGATAAAGAGAGAATTCTGAAAGCAGCAAAGGATAAAAGGGCCCTAACAGACAAAGGGAGACCTATCAAAGTAGTTGCAAACCTATCTACTGAAACTTGGCAGGCCAGAAAGGAATGGCAGGAAATCTTCAATGTGATGAAAAGAAAAAATATGCAGAATTGGGGTGCCTGGGTGGCTAAGTCGGTTAAGTATCTAGCTTCGGCTCAGGTCATGATCTCACGGTTTGTAGATTTGAGCCCCATGTCGGGCTCTGTGCTGACAGCTAGCTCAGAGCCTAGAACTTGCTTTGGATTCTGTATCTCCCTCTCTCTCTGAACCTCCCCTGCTCATGCTGTCTCTCTCTGTCTCCCAAAAATAAACTAAAGAAAACATTTAAAAATTAAAAAAAAAAAGAAAAAATATGCAGAATCCATTATCCAGCAAGCCTGTCATTCAAAATAGAAGGAGAGACAATGGTTTTCCCAAATAAACAAAAATTGAAAGAATTCATCACCACTAAACCAGCCCTACAAGAAATCCTAAGGGGGAGACTATGAGGGAAATGTTGTAAGGAATACAAGGTACCAAAGACACCACTACAAGCATGAATCCTACAGAGAACACAATGACTCTAACACCATATTTTTCAATAATTACACTGAATGTAAATAGCCTAAATGCTCCAATCAAAAGATATAGGGTAGCCGAATGGATAAAAAAACAAAATCCATCTATTTGTTGTCTACAAGAGACTCATTTTAGACCTGAAGACACCTTCAGATTGAATGTAAGCGGAGAGATAAATATCTATCATGTGACTGGAAGTCAAAAAAAAAGCCAGAGTAGGCATACTTATATTGGACAAACTGGACTTTAAAGTTAAGGCAGTAACAAGAGATGAGGAAGGGCATTATTTAATAATCACAGGGTCTATCCATCAGGAAGAGGTAACAATTATAAATGTCGATGCACCGAATTGGGGAGCACCCAAATACATAAAACAATCACAAGCAAAAACAATCTTATCGATAAGAATGTGCTAATTGCAGGGGATTTTAATACCCCACTTATAGCAATGGATAGATCAACTAGACAGAAAATCACTAATGAAACAATGGACCTGAACGTCACATTGGAACAGATGGATTTGAGAAATATATTTAGAACTCTACATCCTGAGGCTATGGAATTCACTTTCTTCTACAGTGCACATGGAACATTCTCCAAGATAGACCACATACTGGGGCATAAAACAGCCCTCAATAAATAGAAAAGAATTGAGATCATACCATGCACACTTTCAGATCACAATGCTATGAAACTTGAAATCAATCAGAGGAAAAGGTGTGGAAAATCTCCAAAAACATGGAGGTTAAAGAACACCCTACTAAAGAACAAATGGGTCAATCAGGCAATTACAGAAGAAATTTTTAAAAATATGTGGAAAAAAAGGAAGATGGAAATACAAGAATCCAAACTCTTTGGGATGCAGCAAAGGAAGTCCTTAGAGAAAAGTATATTGCAATCTAGGCCTTTTTCAAGAAACTAGGAGTAGCACAAATATAAAGTCTAACAGCGTACCTAAAGGAACTAGAAGCAGAGCAGCAAGAGCACCCCAAATTCTGCAGAAGAAGAGAACTAATAAAGATCATGGCAGAAATAAACAATATAGAATCCAAAACAACAGCTGAATAAATCAATGAAACCAAGAGGTGTTTTTGGAAAAAATAAACAAAATTGATAAACCTCTAGCTAGGCTTCTCAAAAAGAAAAAAAGAGAGCACTCAAATAGACAAAATCAAAAATGAAAATGAATCTATTATAATCAATCTGTCAGAAATACCAGCAAATATCAGGGAATACTATGAAAAATTATATGCCAACAAACGGGAAAACTGAGAAGAAATGGACAAATTCCTAAACACACACACAACACCAAAATTCAAATAAGAAGAGACAGAAAATCTGAACAGACCCAGAAGCAGTGAAGAAATAGAATCAATTATCAAAAATCTCCCAACAAATAAAAGCCCTTGGCCAGATGGCTTCCCTAGGGAATTCTACCAGACATTTAAAGCAGAGCTAATACCCATTCTTCTCAAGCTATTCCAAAAAAATAGAAAGAAATAGAAAGAAAACTTCTGAACTCAGTCTACAAAACCAGGATCACTTTGATTCCCAAACCAGAAGGAGACCCAGCAAAAAAGAGAACTACAGGCCAATATCCTTGATGAATACAGATGAAAAATTCCTCAATGAGATACTCACAAATAGAATTCAACAGCATATACAAAGAATTACCCTCCATGATCAAGTGGGATTCATTCCTGGGTGACAGGGCTGGTTCAATATTGGCAAATCCAACAATGTGATACATCACGTTAACAAAAGAAAAGATAAAAACCATATGATCCTGTCAATAGATGCAGAAAAAACATTTGCAAAAACACAGCATCCTTTCCTAGTAAAAACCCTCAAGAAAGTTGGGATAGAAGGAACTTACTTAAACATCAAAAAACCCATTTATGAAAAGTTCACAGCTAATATCATCCTCAATGGGGAAAACTGAGAGCTTTCCCCGATATCAGGAACACAACAGGGGTGTCCACTTTTATCAGTGTTGTTTAACATAGTGCTGGAAGTCCTAGCATTAGCAATCAGACAACAAAAGGAAATAAAAGGCATCAGAATTGGCAAAGACAAAGTCAAATTTTCACTTTTCGCAGATGACATGGTACTCTACATGGAAAGCCCGATCGACGCCACCAGAAGCCAACTACAACTGATCCATGAATACAGCAAAGGCACTGGGTACAAAATCAATGTACAGAAATCAGTTGCATTCTTATACACCAATAATGAAGCAACAGAAATAGAAATCAAGAAACTGATCCCATTCACAAATGCACGAAAAACCATAAAATACCTAGGAGTAAACCTAACCAAAAATACAAAAGATCTGTATGATGTAAACTATAGAAAACTTATGAAAGAAATTGAAGAAGACTCATAGAAATGGAAAAACATTCCATGCTCATGGATCAGAAGAATAAACACTGTTAAAATGTCATTATTACCCAAAGCAATCCTATACATTCAACGCAATCCCAATCAAAATTGCACCAGCATTCCTCTCAAAGCTAAAACAAACAATCTTAAAATTCGTATGGAACCACAAAAGACCCCCGAATAGCCAAAGTAATCTTAAAGAAGAAAACCAAAATGGGAAGCATCACAATCCCAGACTTTAGCCTCTACTACAAAGCTGTCATCATCAATACAGTATGGTATTGGCACAAAAACAGACACATAGACCAGTATAATAGAATAGAAACACCATAATTGGACCCACAAATGTATGGCCAATTAATCTTTGACAAAGCAGGAAAGACTATCCAATGGAAAAAAGACAGCCTCTTTAACAGGTGATGCTGGGAGAACTGAACAGCAACATACAAAAGAATGAAACTAGACTACTTTCTTACACCATACACAAAAATAAACTCAAAATGGATGAGGGACCTGAATGTGAGACAGGAAACCATCAAAACCCTCGAGGAGAAAGCAGGAAACCACCTCCTTGATCTCAGCCACAGCAATTTCCTACTTGACATTTCCTACTTGACATATCCACAAAGGCAAGGGAATCAAGAGCAAAAATGAACTATTGGGACCTCATCAAGACAAAAAGCTTCTGCACGGCAAAGGAAACAATCAATAGAACTAATAGGCAACTGACAGAATGGGAAAAGTTAGTTGCAAATGACATATCACATAAAGGGCTAGTATCCAAAATCTACAAGGAACTCACCAAACTCCACACCCAAAAAAACAAATAATCTAGTGAAGAAATGGGCAGAAGACATGAATAGACACTTCTCCAAAGAGGACATCCAGATGGCCAATAGACACATGAAATGATGCTCAGCATCACTCATCATCAGGGAAACACAATTCAAAACCACACTGAGATACCATATCACACTGGTCAGAGTGGCTAACGTGAACAAATCAAGAGACTATAGATGCTGGCGAGAATGTGGAAAGACGGGCACCCTCCTACACTGTTGGTGGGAATGTAAACTGGTGCAGCCGCTCTGGAAAGCAGTGTGGAGGTTCCTCAAGAAATCAACAATAGAACTCCCCTATGACCCAGCAGTAGCACTGATAGGGATTTACCCAAGGGATACAGAAGTGCTGATGCATAAGGGCACATGTACCCCAATGTTCATAGCAGCACTTTCAGCAATAGCCAAATCATGGAAAGAGCCTAAATGTCCATCACCTGATGAATGGATAGAGACGATGTGGTGTTTGTGTGTATGTATACACACACACACACACACACACACACACACAAAGGGATATTACATGGCAATGAGAGAATGAAATCTGGCCATTTGTAGCAATGTAGATGAAACTCGAGGGTGTCGTGCTAAGTGAAATAAGTCAGGCAGAGAAGGGCAGATACCATTGTTTTCACTCATAAGTCTAGCAGGAGAAACTTAACAGAGGACCATGGGGGAGGCAAAGGGGGAAAAATAGTTGGGGAGGAAGAGGGAGGCAACCCATAAGAGACTCTGGAATATTGAGAACAAACTGAGAACTAATGGGGCAGGGGGAGAGGAGAAGGAAGGTGATGGGCATGGAGGAGGGCACTTGTGGCGAAAAGCACTGGGTGTTATATGGAAACCAACTTGACAAAAAGAAAAAGAATATCAACAACAACCAAAAGAATGGGTAACCCCTACCATACACAAATTGTTTTCTAAAATAAAAAAAGGGGTTGGAAGGTCCTCCGGTTCTTTTTATAAGCCTGATAAAACACTGAAACCAAAGATGAACAAGGACAGTATAAGAAAGAAAAAAATTATGAGCCAATCTCATACATGTAAACCGAAAAATTATAAATAAAATACTAGCAAACAGAATCTAACCATCTATAAAATAATAATACTGAACACTTAGGTAGGGTTTATCCCAGGGATGCAAGGATGTTTTAACACTAGAAAATATTTTAACATAATTCACTGCAATATCAATTAAAGGATAAAAACAATTATTTTAGTAAATTCAGGAAAGGCTTTTGATTAAATCCAACAGGCATTCATAATTCTTTTAACGTTTATTCATTTTTGAAAGACAGAGAGACAGAGTGAGTGGGGGAGTAGCACAAAGAGAGAGAATCTGAAGCAGGCTTCAGGCTCTGAGCTGTCAGCACAGAGCCCAACGTAGGGCTCAAACACACAATTTGTGAGATCATGACCTGAGCTGATGTCAGATGCTTAACCCAAGAAGCCACCCAGCCCCGTTCATAATGTTTTTAAACCTTAGCAAACTAGAAACAAAAGAAAACTTCTTTCACTTGATAAACGGTATTGATCAAAAACTTGTAACTAACAAGTTCCCTTTTTCCTTTAAAGTTCCAAACAAATTCAACATTGCACAAAAATCCTACACAGCACAACACAGAGAGAGTGAGACGAGGAAGAAAAAAAGGGAGAAGAAGGGGGGAGGGAGAAGGAGAGAGAGGAAAAAAGAAAAGAGAGAGAAAAGAGAGATAAGAAAGAAAAAATAAAAAGAAGAAGTAAAAGAGAAAATAGGAAGGGAAGGGAGGAAATAAGAAAGGGAAAAAAAGGAGAGAAGTGTAGGCAGAAAAATTTTCTTCAACCTTAAGATTCTTCCAGCTGATCTGAGAATTAAACTGACATGAAACAGGTTAACAAAAGAAAATCAAATTTAATTTTATACCTATAGGAGCTCCATATACATGAGAAGTCCAAAGACAGAAAAATAAAATTAGGTATATACACCATCCTACAGGATGGGATAGGGGCCTGGGGCTTCAAAGGGGAAGAGGGCAATTCACAAGGCAATAAGAAGGGCAGATGTTTGGTAATTAGATGTTTGCCCTGCCATACATGAATCACTCATATAAAATTCATCTCCAGGAATAGTTCTTATTCTGGGAAAGACTCCCAATTTAGATTCTTCTAGGTAGTTAAGAGAGGGACAAAAGTTTCTCCTTAGTCCTCAGGGTCTCCATTAGCTTTAATGCAAAACTGTCCACATGCTAAAGTGGCACATTTTGGGGAGACTTGTTTTGAACCCCTTCAGGGGGAAGGAAAGGAGAGGAAGTGTAAAGATTAGAAACAAAATTGTCATTATTATCTGAAAATAAGGTTTACCTAGGAAGTGAGGAAAAAAACTATTAAAAAAGCCTTAAATTTAAACTGAGGCTAGGAGGGAGGAGCCAAGATGGCGGAGAGGAAGGGAGCTCTGTAAACTTGTCTGCCCCATCGATCGAACTGAGAAGGACATTACTCTCATCTGCAAGAGTGGAAGGAGAAAATACAGACTCCAGAAGGAAGAGAACCTGAAGGATACCTGAGTGAGTGAGTGCGAACTGGGAAGATTGGAAAACGGGCCAGCCCAAGATGGGCAGGGGAGGTGGGAGCCCCAGTCCAATGCAGGGCAAGCATGTGGAGCCCGAGAGACAAAAAGAAGAGATAGAGAGACTGAACACACTCATAGTACTGTCTCTGGGTAAGAGGTAAAGAACGCTTAACCACACTTGGAGAGAGAAGCTCACTCCATAGATACCTGCTGGGTAGCCTAAATTCTGAACCCAGGTGGCGCAAGGGAAGGAACAGCTTCCAGCCCTGCGCCATCTTGGCGGGGAGTCGGCGGCCACGGCAGCGGCAATGTCACAGGTGCTCACTTCGACCTCAGTTTTGGGAGTGTAAGCACGCACCTCATTTCCACGGTGCATCTCGCCCCCAGCATTGGCACGCGAAACCTGAATCCCGGGTGCCAACAGGGAAAAAATAGCCCCCACCTCTGCGCGATCCCGGCAGGGAGTTGGCAGCCGTGGAGACTTGGGTGCACGCTCAGGCTGCGGGAGCTCCCAGCTCATTTCCAGCAGCTCCCGGTGCCTCCGGCAACAGCTGTGCACTCATTCCTCCCCCAACGCCAACGCGATCCTGGCTGGGGATTGGGTCTGTGACAGCGCGCGCACTTCACCTCCTGCTGTGCATCTCGCCTCAGGCAGGGGCAGCCAAAATCCCTGCCTGAGTCAAGACAAACCAATTCCTCCCCCAAGAAGTCAGCCACCAAAGCAAATACATCTCATCTGTGGTAGCATAAAAGTGCATGGACTGGAACTTTGAACTGAGACGGACCTGGAAAATACAACTCGGCTCAACCACGGCACAAGGAGATCGAACTCATTAGAGTGGCCTACAGTTCCTAGTTCAGCAGAGCTTGGCGTGACACCTATCTAATCTCTGCAGACACCAAGGTGGAGCCTCTGAGAGCAGCCTCCGAGACCTACCACGTCAAACCATGCCTATCCACGAGGGGGTGCTGCTGGGTTTTTGGGGTTTGTTTTTTTTTTATAATTTTTTCTTTTTTTTCTTCATTTTTTTCTTTTCTCCTTTTTCTGTATGTATTTTTTATTATTATTACTTTTTTTTACTTAAAGTTTTTAAAATTTTTACTCCTTATTTTCCTTTCTGCTTTCTCCCTTTTTTTTTTTTTTTACCTTCTTGCAATCCAGATATATTCTCCTATATCTCAGCCCTACCTCTCCCCTCAACAGGTCATACACTTTTAGACTGTCCACTGTCCTTTGTTGTCTCCGACACCCTTTATTTATTTTATTTTTTTTATTTTTCTTTTCTTCTTCTCCTCTTTTCGTCTCTTTCCTCTATATTCTCTTTATTTTCTTTCCCCCTTTTAATGTGTTTGTTTGTTTGATTTTTCTGTGCGTTTGTGTGTTACTGTTCCCTCTGTGTTTGTCTGTCTGTTTTCCTTCTTAGGGCTACACCAAGAAACAAGCCAAAGTGTGCATGGCAGTAGTCCCAAATATTTCTGAGTAGGGAAATAAAATATTCAAAGGCACAACAAGAGAAACTGAGAGACACCATTAAATAAATATTTCCTGAAACAACAGGCCCTGGACAGTCAATAAGCCTCCTTTAACAGAGAAATATTAACAGGTGCACAGTGCACAACAAGCTTTCTGAAGGTGACAAGAGACAGAAAACTAGCAAAAATGACAAAACGAAGGAACTCTCCCCTGAAGAACCTCCAGGAGGAAGTCACAGCCACAGAACTGCTCAAGGCAGACCTAGACAACATACCGGATCAAGAATTTTAAAAACTTGTCATAAAATTAATCGCTGAGGTTGAGAAAAGCATCAAAGAATCAACTGAGACAATGACTAGGAACTGTGATGAGTTAAAAAAGGCTATAGGTGAGGTGAATAACAAACTGGAAGCAGCCACCTCAAAGATTGATGAGGCAGAGAGAAGAATAGGTGAATTAGAAGATACAGTTATAGCAAAAGAGGAAGCTGAAAAAAAGAGAAAGAAATTAATCCAGGAGCAGAAAAGGAGAATTCGAGACCTGAGTGATACAATCAAGCAGAACAACATCCGTATCATAGGAATTCCTGAAGAGGAAGACAGAGAGAAAGGGCCTGAAGGGATACTAGACCAAATTATAATGGAGAATTTCCCAAATCTGGGAAAAGAAATAGACATTCAAATTCAAGAGGCACAAAGAACCCCCTTAAGATGTAACTTGAATTGGCCTTTGGCATGACATATCATAGTGAAACTGGCAAAATATAAAGATTGAGTTTTCTGAAAGCAGCTAGGGAGAAAAGGGCCCTCACATACAAAGGAAAACCTATCAGAGTGGTTACAGACCTATCTAATGAAACCTGGCAGGCCAGGAAGGAATGGCAGGAAATCTTCAATGTGATGAACAGAAAAAACATGCAGCCAAGAATCCTTTATCTAGCAAGCCTGTCATTCAAAATAGAAGGAGAAATAAAAGTGTTCCCAAATAAACAAAAACTGAGAGAATTCATGACCACCAAACCAGCCCTACAGGAAATCCTAAGAGGGACTCTATGAGGGAAATGTTGCAAAGAATACAAGGTGCCAGAGACACCACTATAAATATGAACTCTAGGGAGAACACAATGACTCTAAACCCACATTTTCCCAATAATAACACTGAATGTAAATGGACTGAATGCTCCAACCAAACGACACAGGGTAGCAGAATGGATAAAAAAACAAAACCCGTCTATTTGCTGTCTACAAGAGACTCATTTTCGACTGGAAGACACATTCAGGTTGAAAGTAAAGGGATGGAGAAATATCTATCATGCGACTGGAGGCCAAATGAAAACTGGAGTAGCCATACTTATATCAGACAAACTGGACTTTAAAGTAAAGGCAGAGGAGGAGCCAAGATGGCGGAGAGGAAGGGAGCTCTGTAAACTCCGTCCGCACCATTTATCAAACTGAGAGGGATATTACGCTTATCTGCGAGAGCGGAAGGAGAAAATACGGA
>PISW01013438.1:0-26299 GCA_004023785.1 Mungos mungo
AGACGAACCATGGACTGAGGGGGGAGGGGGAGGGAGGGAGGGGGTGATGGTCATGGTGGGGGGCACTTGTGGGGAGAAGCATGCGGTGTTATATGGAAACTAATTTGACAATAAACTATTATAAAAAAAATAAAAAAAATAAAAGGATTACCTAAGGTTTTTGGAACAAAAAAATAAAAAAAAAATAAAAAAATTGGCATATAGCAAAATTAAGGCAAAGTGAGATAGAGGGAGAACAGAATAGAAAAATATGAAAGAAATTGCTAACGGGGATGAGGAATGAACGTCTTGGACCGTGTTCTCGTAGGAAGAGGGGGGACGTCGTGTATAACCTCATGCGTGTCTCCGATGCGTCTACGGAGGTATCAAGGGGGTGCTCCCGTTTGGGAAACAGGTCCTCCAAGAATCAGCAATCATTCATTCATTCTTCCCTTCTCTTCCTTTCTTCATCCAGGGCCTCCTTACTTGGCTCTCATTTTTGCCCACAGAGCTCCTCACTTCGGAGATGACGTAGGACCCATTTCCTGAGGGTGTTCTCAGTCTCTCCCCAGGTAGGGACGAGAGGATGGCTTTCCCCTCCTGTGCATTAAGGAGTATACTTGTCTCTCCCAGGACCGGTGCAGAGAAGGAATTCAGAAATACTCACTGAAGGAAGGAGTACCTCCTCTGTGCCTCGCATCCAGGAAGGAGCTAGAAACACAGGCCTAGGTCTCTGGTCTCAGGCTTCTCCACATTAGGGACATCAAGTAAATATGTCGATATGTCTGTCTAAACAACAGTGGGAGTATTCTCCCAGAATTACAGGTAGAGACACTGGGGTCAGACAGGTGCAATTTTATTTTATTATTATGTTGTTAAATGTTTATTTATTTTTGAGACAGAGAGATACAGAGCATGAGCAGGGGAGGAGCAGAGAGAGAGGGAGACACAGAATCTGAAATAGACTCCAGGCTCTGAGCTGTCAGCACAGAGCCTGACCCAAAGCTCGAACCCACGAACTGCGAGATCATGACGGGAGCGGGAGTCAGACACTTAACCAACAGTGCTCCTGAGGTGACCAGACAGGTGCAATTTTATATCTAAACCCCAGCTCTGTCCCGTACGAGCTGTGTGAACTTGGTCGAGGTGCAGAAACTGCTTAGAGCCCAGGGACAGGTCTGAAGAATTGGGTGATTTTCTCTACTTTGGGCGGGAAGCAAGGACAAAGCAATGTAAGACTAACAATGTGAAAAAGCAACAGTAGGGCTGTCAGACAGTCCCCACCGCCCAGGGGAGCAGTGCTATCAGTGAGTGACAAAGGGACACAGCGAAGAGGGGGCAGGGACACTCTGTAGCCATGGCTGGCTGCACCTGCATCCTCGCTTCGGTCCTGGAGGGTCCAGATGGTTCCTTAAGAGGAGGCACAGTTGTTCAGACTGGCTCTGGAGTGGGAGTGGGGTGGTCTCTGTTTGCACACCGTTGACCCCTTGGTCTGTGTGTGTCGCTGTCATTGACAGCAGGCATCTACAAGGTGCCTACAACAAGCCACGTGCCCAGTTGTCAGAATTAAGGTCTCTTGCTTTTGTTTCATTTTCTTTTTGGATCCTGGCCTTATGCCAACCTGGTTAGAATGATCTGGAAAGAGAGCGCACAGCGATGTTGCCATCAGCTTGGAGAGCCGGCTGGACCCACACCTCATGCCCCCAAGCGTGGTGCTGTTTGCCAACCAGTGAGTCGTAGCTGTGGGCAGTTCAATCTGAACTCGGAGTGGTGATTTCAACAACTTCAGTGTTGGAATGAAGGGCCTGAGCCGTGGGAAGGGTGGGGTTCTGCTCCCGACTCGGTCTCTGACTGTATATTTTTGTGTTTTCACGAAGAGGCTGCTCTGATAGACACATTTGTCTTATTTTTGAGATTCAAATGGAGCCCACGATGTGTTCTGCCCAAGACAGTTTTTGTTCTGTTTTTTTAAGATGCATGTACATTTTGGGAGAACTTGTATCCCTTTTTTAGATTCCCTCGCCCTGGAATCACTAGTGTTTTGTGAGTTCCGTTTGATATCCTTAAACTTGAGCGAGCTTGTCAGGCATCCCCTGCCTTCAGCTCTGTAAACACAGTGTCACCTCATTCCCAAGGCCAGTGACCTCCGCCCGGAAAGCTGGGGGGCACAGGGGATTCGGGGCCGTGCGTTTGGGCTGGGCACACATTCGGTCTACCTGGAGAGCCGCCCCAGGGACACCGTGCCCCTAGCTCGGCCGCGTTCTTGTTCCCACAGAGCGGCCCACGGGGCTGTTCACTCCGCTCACGGGACACTGTTCCCGGCCGCGTGTCATGCATTCCAGCCTCCGACTGAGTTGTCTTTCCTCCTGTTAGAGGGACTCGCTGAGTTCCTACTTGGCTTTTCCATTTCCTACCCCGCGAGGGCCGCTCAGGCTCTGGTCCTCCGGGTCTCAGGTGGGATCCAGAAAGGCCACAGAGCCACCAGGGCGAGGGGCCACGCCCAGGGGCAGCGACTGCCCAGATGTGAACCTTTGACTTAAAGCACCAGCTGAGAGGTCCGTGTGCAGACCCTCCTTTTGCTCGCCTTGTAAGGAAGCGCCTCTTTCATGTCTGCAGGGTGAAAACACACGGACAGAAAGCCCATTGCATAAATGGGCACTTTCACACTCTCCTAATTAGAGTGTAACTCGGTTGATGTTGTAAAGTGGTTTAGTGGTATGTTTCCAGAGCATACCCTGAGGGAGTAATCTAAATGCTTCCCGTTCACTAGCTGTCCAAGCCCACGGCCCGTAGGGAGCCGGTCCCCAAGCCAGCCTGCATTCACATCGCAGCGCCAACTGGTGACGTGTGCAAACCTGGGGAAGTCGCTCAGTGAACTCCTGCCTCAGTCTGCTCCTCTCTAAAATGGGAGCAGCTGGAATGGTGGCTCATGGAACAGGTGAGAGCCTGCAAAACACGTGGGACGGGGATCGTACACAGTAGGTGCTCAGTAAATGCTGGATGCTCCCCTTTGTCATCTCGCTCTCTTTAAAACTTTTAAATGCTTATTTATTTTTGAGAGAGAGAGAGAGAGAGAGTGAGAGCACAAGCGGGGAGGGGCAGAGAGAGGGAGGCACAGAATCGGAAGCAGCTTCAGGTTGCGAGCTGTCAGCACAGAGCCCGACGTGGGGCTTGAACCCATGAACTGTGAGACTGTGAGCTGAGCTGAAGTCGGACGCTCACCTGATGGAGCCACCCAGGTGCCCCTTGGTCATCTCTCTTTGCTTCAGTTTATAGAATATGAATATTAACAGTGTCCACCTAGTGAAGTTATTGTGGGAATTAAATAAAAGTGAAGTTATTGTGGGAATTAAATAAAAGGAGGAGTGGTAAGCATGGTGTGGAGCATGCAGTAAACACACAATAAATGTCACTAGCTATTACGTTTGGGCAAAAGCCTTTATTTTATTCCTGTACTATTTCGGATGGCAAAAATTAAAAATAAGATATCTGGAGAAATTTTTCCGTTTTATTTCTTAGATATTTAGAAGGTAAAGTGATGTTTACAATCACTTTTTAATAGCATTGGGAAAAGCTACTTTGAAACACTAAATTGAAAAAGACAGGTAAGGTCTTGAGTTATCATCTGAAAAAAATCTATCCACCGGGGCCATGAATCTAGAAAACACACCAGTGTATTTATTAGGGCCTGCCTTTGTGTGATGGAGGAGAGTGTAATTTCTATTTTTTATATTTTTGTATATTTCAATAAATTTTTTCTAATGAGATAGGGTTAGTTTTAGAAACTAGTGGGGTGGTAATTCCTTTTTGAAAGATCTTTAAATATTTTTTAAGCTTGGGTTTTACAAACTATTTCCAGTCTGTGTAGACCTTTCAATAGCACTGCAGTAATTGGAAGAACCAGGCTATTGTAGGTAATTTTACAATGACTGCCTAATATCAATTCAAGTAGCAGAGGAAGGTGTTAGCTGCCCCGGGCCCCAGGCACTTGTCCATGCACGCTGTGATGGAAATTTAATAATTTATTAAGCACAGACACTGGCACCCACATGCTCAATAAATATTTATTAAATACGTGAATAATTGTATTAAAATGAGGTTTGTCATTGAAATGAGGTTTCAGCCCCACAACGTTCTCCGCTCTCTGAGGCTGTCAGAGGAAAGATGCCCCCGGCGGGCTGTCCGAGCAGAGAGAGGGGACCCAGGCATTCTGGATTCTGCGGCCGTGGAAACCTTGTGTTCCAGGCTCTGTGTCCTCATCGGTGCGGTGAGCGGTGGCAGCGGATGCTTTAGCGTGATTCTAAGCAATGTGAATGCATGATAGTGACGATTCACGTCCTCCGAGCGTGAGTGTTCGGGTCGTGAGACGCGAGGCGGCTTTTCCTCCCCTGTGGGGCCCAGAATGAAGGTCAGATGCTTTATGAGACCTGAATGGTGGGCACGGTCTGCTCCCGTTGCCTCTTCACCCCTTCCACCTTCACCCGCCCTCCCTCTACCCCGCAGCCCTGCATGCTAGCCTGTGCTGGTTCCAGGCAGCTTCCTGGTCTCTCCTGCTGCACCTGCTACATCCTGGTCCCTCTGTGCAGCCTCCGCCTCCAGCCTGCTCCTCTGAGCACCCCCACGCTCAGGACTCGGCTCGGGTCTCACCTTCCCAGGCAGGAGGCGCCAGTTCCCAGGCTGGACCTACTTCCTTTCTTCGGTGCTGTCGGGGAGCTGGGTACTCCTCCTTTGGGAATGTCCTTCTAGTTTTGTAATTAAGCCTCCAGGAGTCTGACTCCTGGATGAGTGCCTTTGTCTCCTGCAGGTGTCTGTTTCCTACATGGGAGCAAATGTCATTTATTTTTGGTGCTTTGAACACTGAGGATTCTCACTGTGTATTTGTTGAATAAATGAAGAAATTAATTCAAGGGTGAACGTGTATTTATTCATCGACAGGAGAAAGGAAGACTATGACGTTTGTGCGGCCCCGGGAGCTTCCCCTCCCGGAGCTCCCCCTCCCTGGGATAAGCAAGCGGAACAGGTGCAGCCATCCACATTAAGGTTTGCCGAGCGAGGCAGGACAGAGTACAGGGGGGGTCAGTAACTTTCTCAAGGCGTCCCTCCAGGAACCTGTTGTCTTGGAGAAGAAACACGGAAGAACAGGATAGGGCATTCTGGCTGACTGTGAGTGGACTTTGCACGCGAGAAGTCATGCATTTTGGGTGGCCCTCTCTTTTTTCTTTCTCCCCACGTGGCTTAAGCAGTGAACTCTCTGGCCCTGTCTTCCTTCTGGTCTCTTCCTACTAGAGGACCAGCCAACATTTGGAGTAACATGAAGGCCTGGACCTCAGAGAGAGGGACACCCCTGGGCACTCATCTCTCCGTGGGCTCCTGGCCAGCAAACCAGAACCCTGAATGCGTCATCCAGACCCCATCCGGTAACAAAATAGTATTTTGCTTTCCATTGTCGCTGTCTTTTAGGAATATTTCTCTCCCTTGGGGTCTTACGTAGAGGCAGTTTCCCACTTAGGCAAGATTTGGACGTTCCTGCGTCTGAAGGCGAATGTCGTTTCCAGGCTGTTCTAACAGGGCTCTGCTCCGTGGTGCTTTCCAACAGGAGCCCTTGACAGTCATAATCTCTTCCATTGGTACAGGGTTTTCCCCGGCTTACTTGCTCCTCGTACGTCTGTAAGGTTAGTTAGGTTTTCCTAAATGTCTTGGGTTTCCAGGTTTATCTCCTGCCCCCTGCAGAGTGACTGCCGTTCACAGCAGCATTCACTGAAGGGACGGACATCTTACTAGCTCCGTGGTCGGACAGACCGCTCTGCAGCAAGCACCGGCGTGGTTCCTAGGTCTGACCTACCTACAGCTGGAGAAGAAAAGATTTAAACCATCAAATGGCTCTCTCGGAGAGCCAGTCTAGGTAATGAATGGAAAGACTTCTGGCTTCTAGTTCAATGCTATTTACATAAGTGGGTTGTTATGAGATTCTTACATGAGTAGCTTTTTGGTACTCATGACTTATATTAACTTCTTAGGCAGCTTCGAGGTATAATTTACACGCACAATCTTACCAGCTGTCCGCGTCCAGTTCAATGACTTCGCGTGACTTTAAAGAGCTCCGCAACCACCGCGGCCTCCACCCGGTTTTGGAGCTGGTCCAGCCACAGTGAAGGGGCCTGCCCACCTGTCACCACTAACCCCTGCGCCCAGGCTGGGGAATCCCCCGTCCCGTGTCTCCAGACCCGCTTTTATGTAAAAAGAAAAACCTACGCGTGGAATTCTATGTAGTACACGCTGTGGTGCTTTGAATCTAGCTCCTATTTAGTCCCATCCTTGTCACTGTTCATCGCTCGCTAGGTGGTGGGTGTCATCCTTGTCACTGTTCATTGCTCGCTAGTTGGTGGGTGTTTGGTTGGATTCCAGTCTGGGGATGTGTGGACGTTCTACCACGAACATTTGCAATTGTCTTTTTGTAGACGCGTGTTTTCATTTCTCTTGGGCAAGTTCCTAGGAGTGAATTTCTGCCTTGTGGCAAATTTCTGTTTATTTTGTTAAAAAATTGGGAGGAGCACCTGGGTGGCTCAGTCTATTGAGCGCTCAGGTCAGACTTAGGCTCAGGTCATGCTCTCATGGTTCATGAGTTCAAGCCCTGCATCAGGCTCTGTACTGACAGCTCGGAACCTGGAGCCGGCTTCAGATTCTGTGTTTCCCTCTCTCTCTACCCCTCCCCTGCTCACACTCTGTCCCTCTCTGCCTCTCAAAAGTAAATGAACATTAAAAAAAATTGGTGAACTGTTTTTCAGAGTTACTGTACCATTCCGTTCTCCCAGTCTTTTTGATTAAAGCCATTTTGGTAAGTGTGTGGTGGTGCTTATTGTGTGTGTACGTGTGTGTGCGTGTGTGTGTGTGTGTCTTTTTTGTGGTCATTGCCTTGAGAGCAAGAAGACAGAATAATTATTTAAATTGCATTTATTTATCTATGTATATTTATTTGTTCATTTAATTTCTTCACTACTGTCATTTGTAATTTTATAGACAGTAATAAACTTACACTGCCTATGTTTGGATGTAATTACAATTTTAAGGCTATTTAACATATTTTCAAGAAATTAAACCTTCGGCTTTGGAAAATAAGACTGTATTAATATTGTTAATTCTCGTGATTAGTGTTTTTAATGGGAGTATAATTAGCAGTGTTATATTGGTTTCAGGTGTGTAATATAATGATTCAGAATTTCCATACATGTCTCAGTGCTCATCAGGATTCAGGTACCCTGAACCCCGTTGATCTGTTTCCCCCATCCCCACCCACCTGCTCTCTGGCAACCATCAGTTTGTTCTCTGTAGGTGACAGTCAATTTTCTGTTTGTCTCTTTACCTTTGTCTGTTTTGTTGCTTAAATTCCATATTTGAGTAAAATCACATGGTATTTGTCTTTCTCTGACTTATTTCTCTTGGCATTTTACACTCTGCTCCATCCATGTTGTTGCAAATGGCAAGATCTCATTCTTTCCTATAGCTGAGTAAGATTCCACTGTATGTGTATCTTCTCTACCCATGCATCCATGAATGGACACTTGGGGGGCTTCCATATCATGGCTATTGTAAATAATGCTTCAATAAACATAGGGACACATATAACTTTTTGAATTACTGTTTTCCTTTTCTTTGGATGGATATCCAATAGCGGAATTAATGGCTCATAGGGTAGTTATATTTTTAATTTTTTGAGGAAACTGCACACTGTTTTCCATAGCGGTCACACCAGTTTCCATTCTCACCAACAGTACATGAGCGTTCTTTTTTCTCTATATTCCTGTCAACACTTGTTATTTCTTGTCTTGTTGATTCAAGCCATTCTGAGAGGTGTAAGATGACATTCATTGTGCTTTCGATTTGCATTTTCCTCATAATTAGTGATGTTGAGCATCTTTGATGTATTTATTGATCATTTGTACATCTTCATTGTGGTTTTGATAGAGCTCCCCTAATGACTAATTGTTGGGAGCTGCAAAGATTCAGCTGCTTGGCCATTTGCTAGCCGGATTTGTCACTCCCTGAGGGGAGTTGCAAAATAGTCAGGGGAGCGCCACTCCCTGTCAGAGGAGAAGCCAGAATATCAAAGATCAACCGCCTGCAGGCAGGGTAGTATCAGCCCCTCAGGCGCTGTGCTAAAACACTCTAGTTTGGTTCCTCTTTTACTCCAGTCTTAATCCCTTAACCCTGTTTCCTAGCAACCGACCTAGGTCAGCTGCCTTGTTTTCCTGCCTTGAAACCTTTATAAGTTAGGGTGTTTTCTAAATAAAAAAAAAAGAGAGGCTTGATCGGATACCGTGTGCTGTCTTCACTCTCTGTGCTCCCTTTCCTGCCCTTTCTCTCCCTCCCTCAGGAAAAGAACCCACGAGGATTCTCTGCCCTGCCGGTCAGGGTGGACGAGACAGGTACTGCCGAACTCCGGGGATGAGCGCGCCGGGACCTGGCTTCAGCTAAGACATATTGGCGCCCAACGTTCGGCTGAGTGAGGGAGCAAGACAACTAATGACGTTGACTTTCTTTTTATGTGCTTATTCACTACTCTTTATTGTCTTTGTTGAAATGTTTACCCAAATATTTTGCCTTTTTTTTATTGAGTTGTCTTATTATTGACTTAAAGTATTCTTTATATATTCTGGATGCAAATCTTTTCTCAGATGTATGATTTGCAGATATTTTCTCTCAGTCTTTGGTTTTATCTTCAGTTTTAAAATTATGTCTTTAAAAGTGGTTAGTCAATTATAAATATCTATGCACCAAATTCGGGAGTGCCCAAATACATAAAACAATTAATCACAGACAGAAATAATCTTATAAATAAGAATGTGCTAGTTGCAGGTGACTTTAATACTCCACTGACAGCAATGGATAGATCAACCAGACAGAAAATCACTAAAGAAGCAATGGACCTGAACGACACATTGGAACAGATGGAATTGATAGATATACTTAGAACTCTGCCTCCTGAAGTTAGGAAATTCACCTTCTTCTCGAGTGCACATGGCACATTCTCCAAGATAGACCACCTACTGGGACATAAAGCAGCCCTCCATAAGTATAAACGAATAGAGATCATACCATGCACACTTTCAGATCACAATGCTATGAAACTTGAAATTAACCAAAGGAAAAAGTCTGGAAAACCTCCAAAAATGTGGAGGTTAAAAACCACCCTACTAAAGAATGATTGGGCTAATCAGGCAATTAGAGAAGAAATTAAAAAATATATGGAAACAAATGAAACCGAAAATACAGCAATCCAAAATCTCTGGGATGCAGCAAAGGCAGGCCTAAGAGGAAAGTATATTGCAATCCAGGCCAATCTCAACAAACTAGAAAAAGCACAAATTCAAAATCTAACAGTACCTACTGGAACTAGAAGGGAATCAGCAAGAGCACCCCAAACCCAGCAGAAGAAAAGAAATAATAAAGATCAGGGCAGATATAAACAATATAGAATCCAAAAAAACAGTCGAGCAGATCAATGAAACCAAGAGTTGGTTCTCTGAAAAACTAAACAAAATTGATAAACCTCTAGCCAGGCTCCTCAGAAAGAAAAGAGAGAGCACCCAGAGAGACAAAATCATGAATGAAAGAGGATCTATCACAACCAATCCCTTAGAAAAACAAGCAATCATCAGAGATTACTATGAAAATTTATATGCCAACAAACTGGACAACCTAGAAGAAATGGACAAATTCCTAAATGCACATGCACTGCCAAAATTCAAATGGGAAGAGATAGAAAGCATGAATAGACCAATAACCAGTGAAGAAATCGAATCTGTTATTAAAAACCTCCCAACGAATAAGAGCCCAAGGCCAGATGGCTTCCCAGGGGAATTCTACCAGACATTGAAGCAGAGCTCATACCCATTCTTCTCAAACTATTCCAAAAAATAGAAATAGAAGGAAAACTTCCAAACTCATTCTACGAAGCCAGCATCACCTTGATACCCAAACCAGACAGAGACTCTGCAAAAAAAGAGAACTATAGACCAATATCCTTAATGAATACAGATGCAAAAATACTCAACAAAATACTAGCAAATCGAATTCAACAGCATATAAAAAGAATTATCCATCATGATCAAGTGGGATTCATTCCTGGGTTACAGGGCTGGTTCAATATTCACAAATCCATCAATATGATCCATCACATTAGCAAAAGAAAGGATAAAAACCATATGATCCTGTCGATAGATGCAGAAAAAGCATTTGACAAACTACAGCGCCCTTTCTTAATAAAAACCCTTGAGAAAGTCGGAATAGAAGGAACTTACCTAAACATTATAAAAGCAGTTTATGAAAAGCCCACCGCTAATATCATCCTCAATGGGAAAAAACTGAGAGCATTCCCCCTGAGATCAGGAACACGACAGGGGTGTCCACTCTCACCACTGTTGTTTAACATAGTGCTGGAAGTCCTAGCATCAGCAATCAGATGACAAAAGGAAATAAAAGGCATCAGAATTGGCAAAGAAGAAGTCAAACTTTCACTTTTCGCAGATGACATGATACTCTACATGGAAAACCCAGCAGACTCCACCAGAAGCCTTCTAGAACTGATCAATGAATTCAGTAAAGTTGCAGGGTACAAAATCAATGTACAGAAATCAGTTGCATTCTTATACACCAAAAATGAAGCAGCCGAAAGAGAAATCAAGAAATTGATCCCATTCACAATTGCACAAAAAAACCATAAAATACCTAGGAGTAAACCTAACCAAGGATGTAAAAGACCTATATGATGAAAACTATAGAAAACTTATGAAAGAGATTGAAGAAGACACCAACAAATGGAAAAACATTTCCTGTTCATGGATCAGAAGAATAAACATTGTGAAAATGTCATTACTACCCAAAGCAATTTACATATTCAATGCAATCCCCATCAAAATTGCACCAACATTCTTCTCAAAGCTAGAACAAACTATCCTCAAATTCATATGGAACCACAAAAGACCCCGACCCCGAATAGCCAAAGTCATATTGAAGAAGAAAACCAAAATGGGAGGCATCACCATCCCAGACTTTAGCCTCTACGACAAAGCTGTCATCATCAAGACAGTATGGTATTGGCACATAAACAGACACATAGACCAATGGAATAGAATAGAGAACCCAGAACTGGGCCCACAAATGTATGGCCAATTAATTTTTGACAAAGTAGGAAAGAGTATCTGATGGAAAAAAAGACTGCCTTTTTAGCAGGTGGTGCTGGGAGAACTGGACAGCAACCTGCAGAAGAATGAATCTAGACCAGTCTCTTACACCATACACAAAAATAAACTCAAAATGGCTGAAGGACCTGAATGTGAGACAGGAAACCATCAAAACGCTCAAGGAGAAAGCAGGAAACAACCTCCTTGACCTCAACTGTAGCAATTTCCTCCTCGACACCTCCCCAAAGGCAAGGGAAATGAAAGCAAAACTGAACTCTTGGGACCTCATCAAGATAAAAAGCCTTTGCACTGCAAAGGAAACAATCAAGAAAACTTAATAGGCAACAGACAGAATGGGAAAAGATAGTTGCAAATGACATATCAGATAAAGGGCTAGTATCCAAAATCTACAAGGAACTCACCAAACTCCACACCCAAAAAACAAATAACCCAGTGAAGTAATGGGCAGAAGACCTGAACAGACACTTCTCCAAAGAGGACATCAAGATGGCCTACAGGCACATGAAATGATGCTCAACATCACTCATCATCAGGGAAACACAAATGAAAACCACACTGAGATACCACCTCATGCCAGTCAGAGTGGCTAAAATGAACAAATCAAGAGACTATAGATGCTGGCGAGGGGGTGGAGAGATGGGCACACTCCTACACTGTTGGTGGGCATGTAAACTGGTGCAGCTGCTCTGGAAAACAGTGTGGAGGTTCCTCAAAAAACTATCCATAGAACTCCCTTATGACCCAGCAATAGCACTGCTAGGGATTTACCCAAGGGATACAGAAGTGCTGATGCATAGGAGCACATGTACCCCAATGTTCATAGCAGCTCTGTCAGCAATAGCCAAAACATGGAAAGAGCCTAAATGTCCATCACCTGATGAGTGGATCAAGAAGATGTGGTATATATATACAATGGAGTACTACATGGCAATGAGAAAGAATCTGGCCATTTGTAGGAAAGTGGATGGACCACGAGGGTGTCATGCTAAGTGAAATAAGTCAGGCAGAGAAGGACAGATACCATATGTTTGCACTCACAGGTCTAGTAGGAGAACAGGAGAAACCTAATGGAGGTCCAGGGGGAGGGGAAGAGGGAAAGAGAGTTGGGAAGAGAGAGGGACGCAAAACTTGAGAGAGTATTGAATACTGAAAACGAACTGAGGGTTGAAGGGGGAGTGGGGAAAAGAGGTGGTGGTGATGGAGGAGGGCACTTGTGGGGAAGAGCACTGGGTGTTGTGTGGAAACCAATTTGACAATAAACTACTTAAAAAAAATAAAGGTGGTTAGTCTACCTAAAGATTTGTGTTTTTTAAATCTTTTCTAAAAAACAACTTTCCCCCCACTTTTATTTATTGTTTTCCTCTTTTTATTGCATAAATTTTCACTTAGATAATTTTAGTTTATCTTTTGCTTGATTTGGGTTTAGTTTTCTCTTGTTTTGCTAGTTTCTCAAGGTTGAAGATTACAATACTGATTAAGGAACTTACTTTCTAAACAGGTGCTTAATTACTGCTTTAAAATTATCTCCTAGATTTTGAAAGTGTTGTTTTTGTTTTCATCAATTCAAAATCTTTTTAAATTTCCTTTTAAATTTCTTTTTAAACGCAGTGTGCTTAATTTCTAAGCATCTGGGATGCCCCAAATTTCTTTCTTTTGTAGAGTTCTAAATTTAACTTTGCTGTGGTGTGGATACACAGATTGAATGATCTTAATCCTTTTAATTTTATTGAAACTTTTAATGAAATTAGTGTATGGTCTGTCCTGGAGAACATTCCATGTGCTCTTGCAAAGTACGTGTGTCTGTTGTTCTTGGGTAAAGTGTTCTGTAAATTTCAGTTTGATCAAGTTGTTTGATTTACTGTATACATGTCTTATCAATTATTTAAAAGAGGTATCAACTCCAATTGCTGAGTTAATTCATTCTTCATTCAATTCTGCCAATTTTGGTTTAATGTATTTTGGTGTTGTATTGTTAGGTGCATATACATTTATAAGTTTCATATCTTTTCATGTCCTGACTCTACCATTAAAGGAATTTCCTTTTTCCTTTCTAGTTATATTTCTTGTCTTAAATTTTGTTTTGTCTGATAGAACCATAGCTCTTATGGTTGAGGTTTACATGGCATATATTTTCCCATCTTTTTACTTTCAGCCTCTTTTTGTCTTTGAAACTAAAACTTGCCTCTAGTTGATAGAATCTAGTTGCATCTTGCATTTTAAACCAGTCTGCCAACCTCTTTCTTTTGGTCGAAGTGTGTAGTCCATTCACATTTTTTATAACTATTGATATAGTTATATTTACATCTGCATTTGCTATTTGTTTCCTATACTTGTTGTTTCCTTTTTTTTTTTTTTTTTTTTTTTTTTTTTTTTTTTTTTTTTTTTTTTTTTTTTTTTTTTTTTTTTTTTTTTTTTTTTTTTTTTTTTTTTTTTTTTTTTTTTTTTTTTTTTTTTTTTTTTTTTTTTGCCTCTGATCCTCATTGACTGCCATTTTATTTTGTGTTAAGCACATATTGTTTAGTGTGCCATTTTGATTCATTTTTTTTTTTTGCTATATTTAAAGTTGTTTTTCTAATGATGACTTTAGGATTACAATGTACATCATATAGTAGGACAATTCTGATTAATGGTACCTTAAGTATAGACTTCTATTGTAATGTAGCTGCATTCTCTGCCCCTCTTATGTGTTATTATTATCATAAATATTATATGTGTATATGTTATACAACTAATACTACCCTGTTATAAGTTTTTAAGCAATCTTACATCTTTTGAAGAAGAGAAGATATATATTTGTAGTCTTCTTTATGAAACCTCCTATTTATCGTTTCTAATGCTTTTAATTTTCTTCCCCCAGTGGATTCTAGTTACCTTCTATGTCATTGTTTTTCAGCCTAGGAGGCTGCCTTTAGTATTTCCTACAAGGCATGTCTGCTACCACATGTTCTCGGTCTTTGTTTGGAAATATCTTCATTGCACATCCGTTTCTGAGCTTCACTCAATATTGAATTCTTGGTTAATAGTTGTCTTGAAGCACGTTGAAGACATCCCTCCATCGCATTCTGGCCTCCCTTGCCTCAGCTGAGCAAGCACTAAGTGTATCAATATTTCTGTGTATGTGATGAAGCATTTTTCTCTTTATGCTTTTGAGAGTTTTGTCTCTGTTTAGGCCCTTCACGGTTAGAGATGCGTGTAGATGTGGATCTCTGTGTTCTGCTAGATGGGATTCAATGAACCTCCTGGATCTGCCTATTAGTGTTTTTCACTAAATTTGGGAGGATTCCAGCCTTGTTTCATTATTTTTCTTCCTTTGCCTCACTCGTGAATCCTACTGGAATTCTTGCCACACGTGCTGGTTTGCTTGACGGTGCCCCTGTGGCATCCCTCTTCAATTCAGTTTTCTTTATTTCCTTCAAACCTTTACTCTTACTCTGTTGTTCAGATTCGATTCTTTCTATCGACTCTTCTTCACCTTCACTGATTGTTTCCTTTGCCATGTCCGCTTGGCAGGCCACCCAGTAGAGCTCCGTTTCAGTCATTGCACTGGATGACTTCAGAATTTCCATTGGTCATTTGTCATTGCTCCTGCGTCTTTACTGAGATTTCCTATTTGTGGAGCCATGCTCATCATATTTTTATTTAATTCTTTAAACACAGTTTCCATCATCCTTCGAGTGTCTTCAGCCACTTTGCATTTTGATCTGCTAAATTCAACATTTGGGCCCACTCACAGTTTCTGCTGGGTGCTTCCTTCTCTCCTCCTCAATACGAATTGCGCATCCTTGTTTATACAAGCCTCATAAGTTTTTATTGAAAACTGCATGTTTAGATAATAAACTGTTGCAACTCTGAATTTCTTCCCAAGGGGGTGATTGTTGTTGTTGCTCTTTTTTGTTTTGTTTTATTTATAGTTACTTGCCTCACCTCAATCTCCCCTATGACGGGGAGCTGGGAGGACCTTTGCTCACTTTGTTTTCAATTCTTATATTTAGTTTTTGGTCCCGCCCACTAGGAGTCACTCTCGAATCTCTGTAGTTTATGTTTCAGCTGGCAATTGCCTACAGTTTGTGCTGCAACTCTTGTGCCAATAAAGTTTCCTTCCTCTGCTGATGGGTCCGTGTGCAGAGGCTGAGGTACATGTGCAATGCTTAGGTGAGCTTTCTCTGCCTGAGCTCTCCTGGGCTCTACGAAGCCGGTAGGGGGTGAAAGCAGCCCCCAGGTAAAATCTAAGACTCAATCCTTTTTCATGAGTAAGCCCTTCTCCATGTGGTTTTTGTTTTGGCTCAATATTCAGAGCTCTCAAAATGGTTGTGTTTGATATTTTTTGTCCAGTTTAATATTTGTTTTACCAAGAAGAGGATTTGCTGACCTTTTCACTTTGATGGAACTACAGGTCCATCCCCAAATTTTATGTTTTTATAAAGCATATTAGTAGGGATGTTCTAGACAGAAAAAAAGTCAACATGACAAAATTGCTCTAGAGAAAAAGATGATATAAGAACGCTACAGTACATCTTATCTGGTGTCTTCTAATTGTTTCTTTAATTTCATTCTATGTTATTTTTCTTTTCACAGTGGGAGGTGGGGACAGTCCTATGCAGATACTTCTTTCTTTTTTTAAAAAAAATATATATTTTTAAATGTTTTATTTATTTTTGATACAGAGAGAGACAGAGCATGAGAGGGGATGGGCAGAGAGAGAAGGAGACACAGAACCGGAAGCAGGCTCCAGGCTCTGAGCTAGCTGTCAGCACTGAGCCTGATGCGGGGCTTGAACCCATGAATGTGAGATCTGACCTGAGCCAAAGTCGGAGGCTTAACCGACTGAGACACCCAGGTGCCCCTAGATACTTCTTTCTTTACAGGTGCCCCGAGTTCTAGAACACAAGTGATGGGGGTGGAGCTGAGCTCTGTGCTAACGTGCTGTGGGAGTCCATCCCGTTCCCTCGGCATGAAGTAGTCTTAACTTCCCTTAGGTGTGAACAAGAAATCAGCAGGAATTTGAGACAAAAGACACCTTATTATACTTTCTGTCCCAATTTCATCTGAACTTGGATGGCAAAGCTAAAGCCGAGAGTGTCTGTTCCCTGCAGTTTTAGTCCTAATTCCCTGCGACGTCAGAGGTTGATGAGCGAGTCATCTTGAAGTGCTTGGAAAACCTAGAGATGCAGACCTCTCTCTCTCTCCGTGCCCCTCACCCCTGGACGATGATTGGTGTCCACGCTGGCGCCCGTGCAGGAGCGCGTCGGGTGGGACCAGGGCGCATGCACGCACATGGACGGCGGTTCACAAACGCAGGGGCCTACCTACATCGTCATCTTCACGACACTCCTTTTCAATGGTAATCTGGTTTTCTGATGAAAGGGGGATCATCTGAATTGACCTGATCTGCCTTTCAACTCCTTGTCAGAATCCATCCTGGGGACCCAATTTCCTGGTTCAGCAGGGAGCATCTGTGCATGGCCGATGCCACCGTGGCCCTGGACAAAGGACAGCGATAACAGACCCGCAGGGGGGGACGATAGCTTCAATTACAGGAGCAGAGGCAGCTGGGCTCTTCCCGTGCCGCCGGCTCAGCCACGTTCTAGCCGCTGGCTCTCGGTCTCGTTCATTTGACAGCAAGAATGTTGGGGTCCCGTCGAGGTGCCCTCTAGGCAACGGGAAGTTTGTGCCAACTGCTGAGGTTTTCAACATCTGAGCTGTGCTGGCATTTGCTCCTGGGAGAAATCACAGCGCTCGAATGCATGTTCTAATCAAATAAACATTGGTTCTTTCTTTCTCTCTGCCTCCCTCCCTCCCCAACCTCCCTCCCTTCCTCCCTCCCTTCCTCCCCTCCTTCCCTCCTTCCTTTCTTCCTGTGTGCTTTTCATTACAATTTAGCTTTTGATGATTTCAATGGCAGACTCTTTTGTAAGTTACTTATTCTCCCCATTGGGTGACATTTTTATCCTCTTGTTGAGAAAAACTCGGGAAAAAGCAGTTCCTTTCTGCTATACACATCTTTGCCGCGCAGTGTATTAGAAATAAAAAGAGGTGAGAAAGAACTGCGGTGAGTGGGAGCCGGGGCTCCGGTCTCATCCGCATGAACCGCAGCAGCCGTTTGCCAATTAAAGTCGAATGTGAGTTTCAGATACATAAAGTATTGAGCAAGGGAGGAAAAGAGCATTTTATTTCAAACAGCTTTTATTCCGTTCTTAATGTTTTTTTCCACATTTAAGCTGTTTTTTTTTTTTTTTTTTTAACATGTAGGGAGACCATTTATTTCAGCATGTTTCATAAAGAAGAAAAGGGCCTGAGAATGATACGTGCCTTCCCGGAGGTTTAGCTAATTAAGCAGAGCAGAGAAATCACAGTTGGGTGCGGGGAGAGACGTAACGGATGAACTACCGATGCGTGCACACGAGCCTCGTGTATAAAATCAGCGCTGTAGGCACCACCGTGCCGACGCCATGATGGGAAGCGCATCTTGCGTGTGCCTGGACTGATTTAAACAGGTAAGTTGGGTTTTGCAGCAGGCGACAGAAGTCGGGCTCAAGGCACTTTGTAAATTGAGTCTTGTTAATCTTGGCTATACTCCGGGGGGACGGGTAGTTGGTAAATATGCTTATCCTTCCTTCTGACGGTGGGAGGACCACACACAGGGCAGGGTCAAGAGATTTCTACCAAGGTCATGCAGCAAGTTAATTAGTGAGCTTGAAATAACAGGTGTGTCCCAGCCCAGCTTTCTCTCCAGCAGACCTTGCTCCGTCTCTTCTCCTGGGTGTCTCAGCTTTTAGCCACGTTCCCAACACTTGCGCTAATTAGTGATTTCAGGAGCTCCTTCCTTACAGGAGGCTTCGGAGCTGTGTAGGCATGGGAACCAGTAGTGTTTTCATTACCTCTGAAGCCTCCTAGCCTCTGAACAGGTAGATAGAAAGTGATTCGGAGGCCTGATGGAGATACATGGGTTTGCACTGCTTTTCAGAGATGTCTTTGAAGCAAACACTCCCCTCCAAGCAGGGGGAGGGTGTGTGTGTGGGGGGGGGTTCATAAAGGACAGGTGCAGAAGGATCAATAATCCTGGGTTTTAGGGGCGCCTGGGTGGCTCAGTCGGTTGAGCATCTGACTTCGGCTCAGGTCATGATCTCACGGTTCGTGCGTTTGAGCCCCACTTCATGCTCTGTGCTGACAGCTCAGAACCTGGAGCCTGTCTTCGGATTCTGTGTCTCCCTCTCTCTCTGACCCTCCCCTGCTCATGCTCTCTCTCTCTCAAAAATAAATAAAACATTAAAAAAATAAAAAAAACAACAATCCTGGGTTTTAAAGACAAGGCTGCAGACTCACTGATTATTTCTGGAATCCTGGGACCGACTCGGAATGTGTTCATTCCTGGGCATCTGGCTTTCTTCTGGGTGTGCTGGTGGGCACCAGAGCCCGTCCGGAGGGAGATCAGAGACAACTAGGGGTAGTGAGGCAGGCACAGAACCTAACTCTTACTCCTTTGCGAACATTTCCTCATTTGAACTTCTGTGAATGACACCTTATTTCCCTCCATCGCTCAGCCTTGAAGCCACAGAATGGCCCTGGGGCTGTTTCTGTCGGTCCTTGAGGGCCCCTGTGTCCCACATCCATGCCACCTGGCACCACGCCTTCCTGGTCTCCTCTGTGGTGCCATCAGAGGCCAGGCTGTGGCAGCCTCCTTCCAGGCCTGCTTGTGGCTCTGTTCCTACAGGTGTCCTGCTGGGCCCTGTGATCCTGGGGTGTGGGAGCCCCTTGCTTCTGCCTCAGCCCTGCCCTCTGATGACTAACTCTACAACAATGCATCCAACTGCCAGTCAAGACCTTGAACTTGCCCCTACCTGCTTTTCTGTTTCTGCACCCTAATTATAGGACACTTGGTCCCCAAACATCATTGTCATCACCAGAATCCTTGTTACAGCTATGTTTTTTTCAAAGCTATTAATTTGTGCAAATCACTGTTTTTAGCTCTAAAGAGTATAATCTTATTTAATCTTTGCACTAAGCACTACCCGAGATGATTTCCTTGATCAAGTCTCATGCTGTGACAAGCCCTTAGTAACCCTGTCTCGTTCAGGCCATCGGGGACTTTTTGGTAACTCTAAAGAGGCAATTATAATCTCTTATGATTTTTTATATTTTTATGTTCTTTCCTGCTTCTGAGCTGTGAGCACCCTCGTGCACCGAGAAAGAAACTATTTGCAAAGGAGAGGGTAGCATGAGTGTAGCTAGGAGTGCAAAAGTTGTACGGAAAGTTGTACCTTTACCACAGTTTCAGTGTTTTGACTTTTTTTTCTAGGAACACCTCAACCAAAAGCTTTGCTAAAGTCAAAGAGGTTATATTTATTGATTTATTAATGTGTTAATCCAATGGTTCGTACATAGGAGATTGAGTTAGTATAAGTCTTGTTAAACAACTCGATTTTGGTGGATTGCAAGAGAGTTTCTGTTATTTTTCCAGAAGCAGAATTTAAATTTCTAACTTTATATTCTTTTTTTAAAGTTTATTTTTTTTATTTTGAGGGACAGTGCATGAGACAGTGGGGGAAGGGCAGAGAGAGAGGGAGAGAGAGAGAGAATTCCAAGCAGGCTCTGCACTCCCAGCACAGAGCCCCATGTGGGGCTTGAGCTCCTGAACTGTGAGATCATGACCTGAGTCAAAGCTGAGACTTTGGCACTTAACTGACTGAGCCACCCAGGTGCCCCTATAATTTTATATTCTTAATATCCATCCTTTTCCTTATTTGAGCAGATAAACTTTGTATCATATGACTTTTTTTTTTTGCAATAATGATTGACATCCCTTGTCATGATGTGGAAGTTTTGCGAGATTTTTAAATAAATTGAAAAAGACTTAAGTCATATGCAATAGAGTCGAAGACACATTTTGTATTGTGTTTTTCTTGACAAACATCTAAAATGACTTCTTTTTAAAAATGTTTTATTTATTCATTTATTTTGAGAGAGAGAGAGGGAGACGCCCAACCAGCTGAGCTACCCAGGCACGCCTACATGACTCCTCTGTGCCTAGACCCTGCTACAGTATGGATCAACTGTGGATCTGGGCCTGCCCTCATGGAACTGAGATCTAATGGGATATTCTTTCTATCTGTGTTTACCACAACCCCAGAACAGGCGAGTAGACAGTGTGGAGGCTTTCCAAACGAAACTACCGAGACGGAATCAACCAGGGCTGGTATCCGTGATTTCATGAGTCAAAAGCCAACAGTGGAGTCCCAGGGGAAGCAATGCCTGCACCTAAGACTCTCCACTTCATCTCCTAACCCAACCGTCAATGTTTCCCTGTTCCTAACCGGTCCCTCGGCTGTCCAGAAATGCTTCTCATCTGGCAAACTCCTTGTCATCTTTAACCTTTTTCCCAAATGTCCTCCACTTTCTTAGCTTAAACAAAACCCAGTCTCCCCTTAAGATTCCCTCTGTGCCTCCCAGGTTCTAACTATTTTCTTATACCCACACACCTCTGGGTGGGGAATTAGGTTAAGTGGTCTTTGCTCCGCATTTACTGGTAGACCTGCTTTCTACTTCATACAATGACCTTCATAAAGCCCCAACCTCCTGGTTTCCTGTACTTTCAGCCTGAAATGTGCAACTTCTCAGAGAAAATTCAGGTCATTAACCGCCAACTACTACAACTTCCTGCCATAGGCAACCTATTTTTTTTTTTCCCTTCGCGTTTTCCTGCTGATGTACTAAGGGAAGTAATTCTACTCTATTCAGAGTGATTCCCTCCAACTGTAGATTAGATCATGTTCCTTCTGGCCTCCAGCGAACACTACTCTCGTATCCTCTACCCTGTGAATAATCGGCCTTCCCTGCCAACGGTGTCCTTCCATTAATGTTCGAGCATGATCACATTACCTTGATCACCCCATTACTCAAACTCACTCTTCCTCTTACCGCCCCTCTCTGCAGCCTGTCTTTCCTGCCACAGTGCTAGATCTAGCAGAGGTCTTTTTTCAGTCCTCCTGTCAGTTGTTACCCCAGTGGCATCTGAGAATGCCTACCCACCCCCTTGTTCTGGAGACCCTCTCCACATGCTTTCCTGATTTTTCTACTTCTATGGCCGTTCCATCCCAGGTTCCTTTTCTGGGTCAGCCTACACTATGAAGCCCCTACATGGAATGGAATCCTCAAGCCCTTACATCTTTTAATCACAAAATTTCTTCCTTGGCAAATTCATGTTTGCCAAACCTTCATTTATATTTTGTATGTTGTTGACTCCCACTTTATGTCCTTCTGGATTTCTTCTTTCAGCTTCAGAATTGTAGTTGCCCATTTGACCACCTTGTCTGAATTTATCAAAGACATCCCAAAGTGAGTATGTACAACCCCACACTCATTATTTACCACCCAGAGAGCAGAACACTAGCTTCTGTCCATTCTTGGGAATGTTTACCAAGAGCCCACAATGAAGGATTACCTTCAAACCCCACTATTCTAGGAGGTAACAGGGTTTGTATCATGTAGCTTCCATCCCCCCTTCCTCTCCTCTGTGCCCAGTGAGTGTGGCCCATACATTCTGCATCATTCCTCTCTCCTGGAACCTGCTGTCCTGTTAGGTGAAGGCAATGGGAGGTCAGAGAGCAGGGGGTGAGTGAGGTCGGATCATTCATTCACCTGGGTCCACTTCTGCCGGCTGTCACTGCTCCTGTGAGGCTGTGCTCTCACAGGACTTCCTTCTCCAGAATCCCTCAGCCTAGAGACAGTCCTCACTTCTTGCTGTTGCTCACCCTGGGGGCACTGTGGGACTTCTTATTACATTTCCTAGTCCTTGCATTAACCTGCAGAATGGTCCCTTTATTAAACTCTCCTCAAATTACTCTGAGTATGTCATGTATTTCCCAGTGAGAACTTGATAGATGTAGAACTCTAAATATTTGTTGAACTAAATGAATAGTTCCCTTCACTGTACATTTGTCAAAGTACATTCTAAGAAACATATGGCCAACGTTACTTGAAAACCTGTGACCCATTATAAGAGAGAATAACTAGTATATAGAAAAGCTTAAAATAAAGTTATGTGGAGGATGTTTGTGAAAAGTGGAACATATTGATTGTGAAACAGAGAAGACTAGGGAAGGGCTTGCTGTCTTCAAATATCCAAAGGGATGTCACCGGGAGTGGGGTTCAGATGTATTGCTTTGTAGGGTAGAAGTAAGAGGATGGGGTGAAAGCTACAGGGAGTAGACACTGGCTTAATAGTAGAGGTATTTTTAATCATCTAGAATGGTCTAAAAATGGACTTCTGGTCTGGTCCATTGTGAACTCCTTGTTTATGAAGATGGTCCAGCAGAGGTTGAAGAACTTTGTGTCAGGATGTTATGGGTGTAGGAGATGGGGTTGAACTTTGGCTAAGGTTATGGGTTAAAGGAAAGTGTTCCTGTTGAAAGGAAAGGTCTTGATATCATGGGACTTAGGTATTTAGATATGGAGACCAAGGACCAGGGACAAGTTCTCCGATCTCTTTCCTTGTCTCCTCTCTCCATCTGTCTATCACATGTACCCACCTCTCTCTCTCTCTCTATGTCTCTCTCTCTCTCCCATCTATCTGTTGATCTAGTCACCTGCGTATGAAGAGTATGAGACTTTATGGACTATTTGGTCTTCTTGTAAATTGAGGTACACATTCTGCCTCAAAGAGTTTATCTATGAACCTTTGGAAGCACTGTTTTAGCACACTGATTGTGTCTTGGGAACAGACCCATATCATTTTCCTCAGGCCAACAGTTTGTAGCCCTGATTCCAGTTCTAGACCCATCCCCTCAATCTCTTCCCCCACCAACCCTTACCTGTCAGTGAGGAGGCAAGGTGGAGCTGGGGTTTCGACTTAGATTTCTAAGGATCCCGTCTATCTTCAAGTAGGTTTTACTCCTGAGTATGTGTGCTTATGTGTGTGTGTGGATGTAGGGTGATTCATTTTAAAGTTTGAAATTTTATGTAATAATTGTCTTAAAACAGAGGTCTCTCTTGCCATTTTATGACTTATTAGCTACACAAGAAACAGAGTGATATTTTAAAACCTGAGGTCATGTCACATTACTGCTTGGGGCCCTGCAATGGCTTCACATCTGATTCTGAATGAAAGCCAATGCCGGTCTCATGACTATCAAGCCCTCAATGACCATGTACATCGGCTCCCACCTTGACCCCTTTGCTTATCATCTTCTTCATCCATGTAGCTCTAACCACACAGACCTGCTTGTTCCTAAACTGTGCCAGTCACAGGTGACCCCACACCTTCCCTCAGCCTGTGACTCTTTCCTAAGCATTCTTTAGTGTCATGTTTATGTCCCTATATCTGAGAAGGCTTTTCCAGACAAGAAGGGAAGGAAGTAAAAGACAAATACCAGAGTCTAGCTTTTTCATGGAACTTTCCCAAAGTCTCACTCAATGGCTTCTGCTCCCATCTCATTGTCCTGCTTCAGTCATAAGAGCAGCATGGGAAGGTCATTTGTTAGCTGGGCAGATTTTACCCCAGGTACAGCTGGTGCTCTTTGAAATGGAAAAGAGAGAATGTGGACAGACAGTAAGAATTATCCACCAGGGGTGTGCTTTGGGGGGGGAGGGTCAATGTATTCCTATATGTTGCCTGTAAAATATTTTCTTTCTTTCTTCCTTCCTTCCTTTCTTTCTCTCTCTCTTTCTCTCTCTCTCTCTTTCTCTTTCTTTCTTTCTTTCTTTCTTTCTTTCTTTCTTTCTTTCTTTCTTTCTTTCTTCCTTCCTTCCTTCCTTCCTTCCTTCCTTCCTTCCTTCCTTCCTTCCTTCCTTCCTTCCTTCCTTCCAGTAGGCTCCATGTCCAACGTGGAACCCAATGTAGGGCTTGATCTCATGACTGTGAGATCAAGACCTGAGCTGAGATCAAGAGTTGGATGCTTCACTGGGGTGGTTCAGTGACTCAGTTGGTTGAGCATCCAACTTCAGCTCAGGTCATGATCTTGCGGTTCATGAGTTCAAGCCCTGCATCTGGCTCTGGGCTGACAGCTCAGAGCCTGGAGCCTGCTTTGGATTTTGTGTCTCCCTCTCTCTCTCCCCCTCCCCTGATCACACTCTGTCTCTCTCTCACTTGAAAATAAATAAACATCAAAAATTAAAAAAAAAAAAAGAGTTGGATGCTTAACCGACCGAGCCACCCAGGCACCCCTAAAATATTTTCACTATGTGCAGAAATGTTCATTTTTCCTGGTTAGCATCCATATCTTCCATGAGATTCTCAAGGTGGTCCATGACACCTAATGTTACTAAACAGTGTTCTTGAGTTATTTGTGATACTCACCAAGGTTTTCTGGATCTGATTCGTTATCAGATGACCAGGGCAGAGGGAAGTCATATAGTCATGTAGGTGTTTTCAGCTCATTGCCTCTTCTTTAGGTTCCCAATGTCACGAGGACTGTGGAGATGTGCATGGAGCCATGGAACATTCATCAGGAATGCAGATACATGCAGAGCTGTGCAAAAAGCATTAGAGGGAGCCAAGTGAGATGCATGCTGTCATGGGGAAGTTTGTGGTCTCCCAAACAGTCTTTCCTTGATTGGCCAAGCTGTCCCCAGAGTACAATGGCTGGGCCCCGGGAGTAAAGAGCTTCTGGTCTGTGGAATTTCATTGCCAGCTACCATGTAGGCTCCCGGCATCGTGCAGAATAGCCCTGGGAGCTCATGAGTGGGTCTGAGGTCTTCAAATCTTTGAAAAGGCCATGGAAAAGGAGAAAAGTTAAAGCCTTTTAGATTTATTGGATGATGAAATATTAGGTGTCCAGGACAGTACTATTAGAAATTGATGAATATTAATTTATTTCCTGATTTTCTCTCTCTTTTTTGGAGAGGGTAACATTTCTGTCTTCCTGACACGTTATCTCATTTTCTCTTGGATTCTGCATTTTTTTTTTATTGGGAGCTCAATTCTTTCATCTTTCATCAGTAGATTTTGAGGTGTACATAAATGTAAGGTGTTTCAACCAATCACATTTATTTTAGAAAAAAAAAGTGAGTATATTTACTAGCTTCATTTAAAAGTATAATTTCTTTAGGGTCATTTTTCTTATTAATAACTGTATTCCTTCTCTAGTTTTTTTAAAATGATGCTAATTTGCAAAGTTGGGGAGCATGTAGGCACTCAGCTGATGTTACATAATGGAGCCGTCCCTTGCATGGCAATGACCGTGATCCTGGTTGTTAATAATCTTCTGGACGAGTGACTCATGTCTATAAAACGTGGCACTTTTCCTCTCCTTAATCATCCATCATATATTTCTGAGAGAGAAATGGTTGATTTTATAATTTCCTTGCACTGATGAGAAATCAAAGAATCAGTGTTCATGGCATGGCCCCAGGTCACATGGCTAATTTGTCACAGAGTGTTAGAGAAGTGCATTTTTTTGCCACCAAATATTTTTCCTTCATGAAAGAAAGGAATGGCAGTGTGCTTAGCATGGAACTTGATGTGTAAGATATGCTCGGTAATTAAGTTTTCTCCCCTCAGTGGACAGTAGTTTTTATTATGGATGTCATGGATGTTTTTTGGGTTTTTTTCTGTTTTTGATGATTTGTTATATTCAATCTGAAAAAATCCTCACTTTTTTTTTTTTTTCTAATAATATGGTGCTTTCAACCCTGGCTGAATATGAGAAACACCTAAGGAGTTTAAAAGCCATTTGGTCTGCCAAGGGTTCTGGGAGTTGGTAAATGGTGACTGCTCCATAGATAATCTTTATGAGCGGTTAAAGACGAGCATCACAGGATCAAAGGAATAACTGAAATGAAATGTTCGAGTCAGCTTTCTCCACTCAAATATCCTCTACTTCAGAAATCCCATCTGAGGTCTCTGTGGTTCAAATGCATGATGTGAGCCTGCATGCATGTGTGTGCGTGTGTATGCATGTGTGTGCATGTGCGTGTGTGTGTGTGCGTGTACACACACATGTCTCAAGTGAAGGCTTCTTCAGGTGGAAGGCTGTGCTGTATGCTGTCACCATTGAGAAGCGGGTCTTTACTGAGTATCTTGAGTTTACTGTTCTACTTGACCTAACCCTAAATTTTCTAGATAAAATGCTCTGATTCGTCAGTTCCTTCATCTAGTGAATACTACTGCTTAACTTTAAGAGTGA